>CAJNDV010003891.1:53607-71033 GCA_905221635.1 Symbiodinium sp. CCMP2456
TATGTATGTATGTATGTATGTAAGTATGTGTGTGTGTGTATGTATGTATGCATGTATGCATGCATGCATGTATGTATGTATGCATGTATGTATGTATTTATGTATGTATGTACGTATACAACATATCTATCTCTCTATCTATCCATCCATCCATCCATCCATCTATCTATTTCTCTATCTATCTATCTACCTATCTATCTATCGATCTATCTATTTTATATACACATCACTGTGCGACCGTGTGGGTGTGGGTGTGTCACGTGGCGTACGCTGCTCGAAGATAGAACATTACATGCCTGCACGGCTGCAGGTACTGCTTGCTCACACGAGTCTTGTCTGCAGTCCATGCCCGCGAGACTCAGGGTGTCTTCCTCTTCCGGACCTTGTCCGCTTGACTTGCGCTTACACTCTGCACATTGCAAGGCCTTGCCTGCCGGCCGGGGCAAGTTGTAGAATGCGACAAATCCCAGCCGCCACAGGCTACAAACAGGAGGTGGCTGCCTCGCACCCGACACGACTAATGCTGAGTGGAAGTTTCGTCGGCCCGTTTGAACCCTGATATGCAGAGACGAGTACCAAGCCCGGCCCTCCTCCACGAAGACTGCCTCAAGAATTGCCGCTATGCTTGGGTGATGTTTCGTCTTAGGCACGTCTCACAAGCGGCGGACATGAACACAGCTGTCCAGTGGATCGAACAGGCCGGGGGTTCGGGGTTCGGGCGTGTGCCCGCGACATCCCGCGACAAGGGACTCCGATGTGGCTGAGGCTGCATCGCAGTGCCATGCGCGTGTCATGGGAAGGTTCGCGCAGCTGCTGACGTCTTCGGCGGTGCCGTCCACGATCTCTTCCAGGCTGGCGCCTTTGGTGACTTCTTGAGCACGGAAGCCTTACATGCCTGGGGCTCCTTTCAGGCACCGGGCGTTTCACAGTATGGGTCAGTTATAGATAATTGAAGACAGCCAGCCGAGTCTGGACCGATGGGGCCCGTCCTCATCTCCGGCGTCCTCGGCGCGGCGAAAGCTCTTGGCTCCCAGGACCTACAGTCCTGGAGCTTCGCCCCTGCAGCCACAGCAACAAACCTGGCTCTGTGCCTTCCGTCAACGTGTCCGAGTGATGCCTTCGAGTAGGAGCTTGTCGCTCTGGACGAGAACGAGGTGTCGGCTAGTATCTGCGCAGATTGCCCCTCCAACTTGTGAGTGACCGTGAGATCCTGCTGAATCTATGTCTTTCCACACCGGCTGCAGGCCTTGCTTTATGCCAGAAGCTTTCACCGCAAGGCACAGGGTGTCCCAAACGAATTGGTGTCGCAAACCCAGTCGCCGAATGTTCGAACGGCGCACAGGCTTTTTCCTCAGTGATCCTAAGAGAAAGAGTCCCGACATCTCCGCTTGCTGGTGAACGGTGGATGTTGATTGTGCTGGGCGATGCGCCGGTGGTTTGTTCTGAGTTTTGCATGCAACACGGACAAAACTGGTAGAGAGCATGCAATCACGGCAAGAATCTCGAGGCAGCCCAGAACCCAAAATGCTGCCGGCAATAGTCTGGAGTGCCTTTCTCGTGCAGGGGTGTTCGACCAGTTGCTTTCACAAGCTCATGGCCTGCGGTGGCTGCCGTTGGGGAACTCCGGCAGAACTGGATCTACAAGAGGTAGTGAAGCAGGGGTCGTCTGAATGTCAGTTGCCCAGCGATTCACCCGTGCTGGTGAGGTGAAGCAGCTGCTGGAGAATCGCTCCTGGTGGCTTTGCTGCACAGCTCCACAGCTCCACACCATCGCTGTCGCGGCGTAGTCTACAGGCCACCGGCTGCGAGGAGTTGCGAATTCTGGTCCGCGGGAAGGCCGGCGACATGCCATGTAAGGTCTGTCACTTGGAACTCGAAGTGGTGGTGTTGATGGTTACTTGTCGGCAAGGCGATCATTCACGAACATGGACGAGCAGCCGCTTTGCAAGCAGCTGGAAGATGAAAGCATCTACCACCAGGGAGGCAATCATTACCCAAATGCGCTGCGATAGATTTACTAGCTCTGCAGCCCCACAGCATCGTGCGATTTTCTCTGCCAGCGTGCCGACAAGTGAAAGCACGCGCCTTGCTCCCTCTGCGGGCCGTCCCAAGAGATCAGGTGCAAGTGCTTCCGCCCACAATCATTCGCAAAGGCTCAGCAGAGGAGGCTTGGCTCTTTCGTGGAGCAGCACATGCGGTGTTGCGACATCGCTCAGCATCCATGAGGGTTCTGATCCTGGTTTGCGGAGGTCATTGCTGCAGAAGCTAGCACCTACGTGGCTTGGGATGCTGCAAAGCTTCGCGAGCAGCTCTGCATCAAGAACCGAAACCGGGTCGGCTCCCCCTCCTCCGTGTGTCCGCCCTCTGCTCCCTCACCACTCGCGCTCGCTCTCTCTCTCTCTCNNCTCTCTCTCCCTCTCCCTCTCTCTCAGCCTTGCCAGCTGACGCCAGCCGAAGATGGTGGGTTAAGCTGTTCGAGCGACATCAGAAAGTCTGTGCCAAGGCTCCTTGTGAACGTGAAAGACAAGGAGTTGGTCTCACTGGTCCAGTCCATGCTGGAGGACCGGTTTGCACAGAGCATCTCAGAGCTTCGTTCTAGTGCTCTAGCATCAAGCCGGGATAGCCGGTCGAACTACGTGGAAGGGTGAGAACAGCAACTCCCGGAGCCTTTCCCGAAGACAGGCCTCTGTTGCACTTGTCGAAGCCATCTACGAGAATGGCGAGCAGTTGTAGCATGACTTCTCTCAGACTGGGACTGCCGTGCTGTCAGGAAGCAGGATGCCTGGAGCAGCCAGTTGCTGCCCGGCCGAAGTCTCCGTCAGGATACGGGAGTTGCTGGACAGTGTCCCAAGTGCCGAGACAGTGCAAAGCTAACGCAGGTTTCTTCAGCCTTTGCGTGTTGCATTGACAATTGGTACTACATCAGCTCCGTGTTCTCTTCCCCTTCACCCGGATCTTCAAAGCCTTTGAAGGTCTTAATTACTCGCGCGGCTCGCGCAGCATGCGCAGCCATTGCCCAAGATCGATCACTGCGCTAAGGTTTGCGAACCCAGCCCTGCTCAGAGCGCTCCCGAACAGCCTTCTGCAGATGGTGCCATGGTCTGTAACATACCAGCTGCATCTGCGATCAAGATCTTGTCACTTATCCTTTCCGCTTGCGTGCCTAGCAGCGCCTAGATCTGAACAAACAGCTGAGGTTGGCTGTCTCCGGTCTGTGACTTGTCAAATGTCATGTAGGCATAGGGCCATAGTGACCTGCAGCTGTGCCATGCTCGGAGTGGTCTAGCACCCATATAAGCTTCGACTCGTAGTCTAGCGACTGCACTGGTCTTGTGGGAGTTAGCTTGGGCCTGGTGGGGAGGTGAGGCGCTGAAGCTGCAAGCGAAGCGCAAAGGCCACACCACTTGCAGAATTCTGTGTCCATGCATCGGGAACAGAAATGTTTCAGAAGTGGAGGATTCAGGGGCCGCAGACTTACATCTTGGCGATATATGGGAAGTTTGATTGGAGCAGGCCTGGCCAGCTGCACCCACTTCAACGAGGGGCTTCATTGCATCCTGCAGAAAGAGCACACCTCCGTGCGAGACAGGGGCTGAGGAGTTTTCTCTCAGTGAGACAGTGTCGTTTTGCAGGACTGGCACGCATCATGTGGATCCCGCCCCTTTCTACAGAACAACCCGCTCGTGCCGATCCGAGGAGAAGATGGACCAATGTCGAGCATTGTTCGTCAACTGCACCTTGGCGATGATCCCACAGCCCAGGATACACCTCTTCGCAAGCTGTCCAGACAGTTGTGTGCCCGAACAAGCCATCGGCAGAAATACGATAGAAACTGACAAGCCGAATCAGAAAGCATGTCATGGTGCCCAGCAGCTCTGCACAGGGCATCGGCTAAAAGCCGCCACTTTGAGCATGGCATCCTGTATCATCCCGGTGTTCGTGGTGTAGACAGTTGAGGATGTCAACCGCTTTTGGTTATACTTCATGTGAACCGGAGGCATCGATGAGCTGGTGGATGGGCTGGAGGCGCGTCGCTGTTTGGCAGGTGTGCTTTCAGTGGTATCAGGGGCTGTCGGAAGAGGGCCCAATTGCACTCTGCTTCCAAGGGTGTACAACATCGTGGCGAGGTCGAATTCCGGAATGGTTTCATTAGTGTGCGGCTGAAACATGGAAGTCTCCAGCTCTGCATGTTCTTCTGCGTTGTGCACGCAGTATGGTGCAGTGCCCGGTCAACTCGGCATGCAATCCTTGGAGGCCGTTGTGGACATGGCGGGAGCATGCTCCGCACTTATGGCCGGCCATCCCAGCTTTTAGATTGAGCACAGCAGGAGCAGCTAGGAGTTCGGGACTTTGTGCTTAAAGCTTATCCAATGACAACGACAAATCCTCCAACGATACTGGCGGCGACCTTGCTCCACCCTGCCTGAGCTGTATTGACGAGTGAGGCCTTGTGGACCAAAGCCGAGATGACTCCCGACAACATGCTGCAAATGGCACCGAACCTTGGCATAAAATGCAGTCAAAAGCACGTCAAGCCGGTTTCGAAAAGGAATGAAGTTGCATGCAAGTTGGCCCGTAACCGTGATTATGTCAACTGTCATAGACAGGATACCTCCGTGTTTGTTTCTGACTGCATCTTGTGGTCATGCAAGCAATCGGCGAAATCCCACCTCACGTTTGCTTTGTCGATTGTTTGTGGCCTTGAGGATTCTGGTCTTGATTACCCTCGCGGCTGGTGAAGCACTTCGCCCGCACTCGCCAGCCGTTCAGTCTCCCTGAGGCCCTGAGTGCTGGGAAGTAGGCCGTCTGGTCACTGATTCCCTACCGTTGTGCTGTGGCGCCCGCGGTCGCAGTTCGGCAAAAGGACACAGCGCGGGAGTTGTCGTGCAGGTCGAGGAAGAAAGTCAACGAGCTGGAATAATGCTTCATCGGTTTAGCGACCAAACTCCTATTAAGTAGGGTTTGCATTTGTTGTCGTGGGTACGCAAGGGACTCAGCACCTGATGCTGTAAGATCTCGACTGCATGAATTTTGTCGCCATGGTCCGTCTAAGCACAGCCATGGTGTTGAGGCTGTCCACTCTCTAGTTAGCCCGAGAATGAGAAAGATCTTTTGTGAGGCACTGTATTTGCAACAGCGTCAATCTGCTGGTGCCAGCCTCTGTGGCTTTTGTCATTTTGACGGCTCTTCACAGCCCCATCTCCAGCTGTACTGAAATGATGGGTGACACGTGAGGGCCAATATCGGGCTTCCCGGTGACCTTCTAGGCACATCCTGACCTGCTCTGGGCACAGGCGACACTTATGACCCTTCCAGGGTCCCATCCGTCGCTTCCTGACATTTTGTTTAGAAAGTTAACTAGGAAACCTCCAGGGCATTACTAATGTGCACTGATTCAAAACATTTCTTGCTGGCAGCGTGGCAGAAAGCATTGCCACGGGGATGCTGGCAAGGTAGCCTACCGAGACTTGGATCAGGTCTGTGCCAACTTGATTCGCAGTTTGCCTGCGATCTGCGGCTGAAGCCGCCCGCTGTTACACTGGCAATTTTGCACAGCAGGCAGGGCCCCGGCAAGTACGATGCGGTGGCAGGGAGCTGCACCATGATCAGGCTGAAGTTGCCGTACTTCAGTCCGGTGAAACGCGAGATCTCATCTTTATGCACAGCTTTGTACACCTCAATCTATGTACACTCCGGCATGTGTGGACAAGCAGTTGGCTTGAGCCGAATTCAGGAACTTGGACGATTGGCTGAAAGCGCTTGTGCCGCTACTGTAAGTTGCCTCCTTGCGGCCACTTGTTTGCTGAGGGTGCCTGTCGAATTTATGGATTCTGCCCAGCATGCTGCAGCCATGCCTGAGTCACACTGTCGAACGAACGGTTAAAATCAAAGATGTCAACTCGACCCGGTGGTAGAGAAAGCGAGGTGTGCAGAAGCTGGAATGTTCCGTGCAGTGCTCCAGCTCCCTTTTTCCGCTGGGCCCACTCGACTGGCAGCTTGCAGACGGTACCCATCCTAGCTGCCACGTCTGTTAGACTAGCCGGCTTTCTGCTAGAACTTCTCGGTCATGACGAACAAGATTCAGTCGCAGCCAATCCCAGCTTGTCATGTGGGGCTGTTTAGGATCATGAAGATCAGGCTGAAAGCGGGCGATAGTTCGGGCATGTGCCATTTGGCCCACAACCACGCCTAAACAGGCTCGGTAATCATCAGTTTCATGAGGAATGGCTGTCGTTTCGTTTTTTTGGCAATTCCTGAAGGCTTGTGCTCCAGATCTTCGATACCGCTTTCTCTGTTGTCCACCTACATCTCGAGCAGGTTAATCCCGCTGAGACTCCCTGGGACTCGGTACTCGAATTTGGTCTACGTTGTGCTTGCTATGGCGCCCCCTAAAAATCTCCTCAACCGCGACAAACTCTGTCCAGTGCACGGACATCGTTGCCTCACAGTTGCCAAAAGGAGCCAGACCCTTGAATTGACTTGCGGAGGCTTTGATGAATCGTCAGAAAATGCCTTTTCAGCGACCTCCCTCATTTTGCATGTAGATGTGCCGCCTTCTGTCGGCTCTTGTAAAGAAGCTGTTCAGGCTGGGTGCTCGATTGGATGCCTGGTTTTAGGCTTTACACTTGTTCCAACAGAAGACGAGTCACTACCGCAAGCAGTGACAGTGAGCCTAGAACCAAGTCAAACTTCGGTGACAACATAGATGTGCCATACCTTTACTTACAATACCGTCACAGAGCTTCGGGCAAACAAAGCACAAATGCTCACTTGACCACGTAGCCCTTGTGCGGTTTCTGTGTCTGTCGACCACCCAGTTTGAATGCCGATGCAGTATATACAGTATATACCTTGGACATCCGGCAGCTGCGCAGGTGAGGTGAAAGTGTGACTGACACGCTTTGCCTGACATGACCTGGCCCTTGTGACAATGCAATAGTGATGATGAGTTAGCAAAGTAAGAGCAGCAGGGACTACATGCTTCCTACCAGACGAGGGCTGAGAGCAGGACAGACGTTTGCGCAAAGCTGATGCCCCCAGCACAAAGTTCCACGACCATTTGCTCGAGCAGTGAAGGCTTTCTGGCACTTTGTCGTGCTAGCTTCTATGCATGCATTTGGCTGCGGCCGGGAGGATGTGGGCACTTTGTTTGAGAAGACGCGAACCACATGCCTGCAATTAGTTAGCTAGAATCTGTAGTACTGTGCGCTGCACCCTTTTCATTTTGTTTTTTCTGTTTTCGATTGGGTCCTGTCTCAAGTAGACCACCGAGCCCGAATGCAATGCCTTAGCCTGCAAAATTAGTTAGTGGCAAAGAAGTGGTTACAGTAGCTGTTTCGTCCTGGGCTGGTGTTGCAGAGCAACATAATGGAGGTAGCCTGAGTTGACTTAAGTATCGTGCCTGCTCTCTGCGGGGACGTGTCCATATCTTCATGCGGCCACGCGCACCTGCCTGAATCACTCGGTTTGCCAGTTGCAGGAGGAGGTCGGCTGACAGGCCAAACTCTTGCAGCTGCAGATTGAGCAGAGAAGTGTTCGGGGGGATGCGATGCTCTGTGTCAGCCGATGGCCTGTCAGACAAACACCTTTTCCGCAGTTGCGGATGCAACCCGTTTGACAAGTGGGGTTCAGGCCAGATGGTGGACATTGAGCTTTTGGCGATGCTGCAAACCTACAAACTCACCTTGCAGTTGCTGCACAGCAAAAGGGCGTGGCTTTCGTGGTCGGATCGTCGAGCCTCCGTCTCTAGGTGCTCAGACAGAAGCGGGTCACGTCCAGGGCTTTTCGTCGTCTCTGACTCTCTCCCTGTGGAGCGGAGTGCGCGGCCGGAGGCCTTGTCCGCCGCGAGTCCTCGCGGCTCCGCCTAAAGCGGAGGGCCAGGCCAGGCCCAATCGCGCACGCTTTCGTTGTCGGAGGATCTCCAACAACACCCCCCCAAAAAAGGAAGGGGTCCTTAGAGAACGCGCCTTTTGGGGGGCCCTTTTCATGGATGTGAAGCATGATGTGCATATCTCGTGTTGGTGGCAAGCGCCACCATGCACATCATGCAGGGCATGTTCTACACGAGTTTGTCAAGTCCAAGGGTTAATGAATTGATGGTTTCTTGGGTTGGAACTGACAGCAAGAAACGCAGTGAAGAATCACGAATGATAGAGCTGCAGGCACCCTTCTGCGTGCAGACGGACTCCGCCCAAGCTGTTGGCATGGCTTCAGGCGAGGCATTGGCTAGAGCCTGCGATGGGTCTCTCGAGCTGTGGTTCGGGTTGGCGTCCAGATCAGGGCCTCGGCTATAGCCAGTGTTTCTGCGAGTCCGCGCTGGCATAAGAAGAAGCACTAAACAGTGCGGCCACGCCTTGTTCTATCGTGTAGAGAAGTGCCATTTGCTGGAGTGCGACCTGTTCCATGAGTAGTGATTTCCACGAGTTCCAAAGCGTCGCGCGAATCGGCGAGTCTGCCCGAACACATCGTTCGGGAGCAAAGCAACCCGGGATGCTGGTTTTGGTGGTGCAGGCACACCGAATTGCTCATTCCATGTTGCACCAGAAAAGCGGACTTTGACCGCAATTGTGCAGCCCTGCAAGGCGCCGCATGGCAACCTGTCCACGCTGGAGTTCTGCCCGGCACCAACTTTGGTGTGTGCATTGTGCACTTCGGAAGTAGGTTGTGCAACGATTCTGGGCACCTTCCGGTGACATGGAATAGTGTTCAGATCCAAAGTCGACGTGTGCAGAGCCGAGCAGACTGAGATGTAGAGCGTGTAGATCGCCTCCTCATGACTTCTGAGGACGGCTCGAGGAGTTCCAGTACAAAAGGAGTGCACCCAGCCGAGTCGAGGCCGAGAACGCTGTTCAGGGCATTGAGCCTTCACAACGTAAGCGCCTCCATTGCTGTTGGCCCGTAAGAGAGGAGGGCGGTGTCAATGCCGAAACGATGCATCATGTCCAGGACTGTCGCCAGTGCCGATGCGCTTTCGCAGCTTGGTTGTGCCTGCCGCAGCACACCATCCTGCTCCAGGCTGCCGGGTTGTGCGTTTTGCAAGCAGCTTGATGTGGGCCTGGGCCGAGGGTGTGCCGCAGAGTGCCGAGAGTCGGCGCGCTTAGATTGAAAATCCGCAAAGTTTGCAGGAAGCGCAGACTGCCACGCGCAAGCCACGGCCGGAGAGAGGAGCAGAGCAAGCTAAGTACTGGTGGAAAGTGCGAGTATGAAGCGACACGACCCAAGCATGCTGTGCAAAGCCATTCGTCCTTGACGTGTCCGAATTTCTGACACTGCCTTTCGGGCATGAGGTTTCAACTAGGGCAAGGCATGTGGACATTCAAGGTGCAAGGCCCAGCAGAAGACAGGCTTGTTTATGTGCGTTTTCAGAAGCCAGACATTGAAGCTCCCACCCAGCCATTGTGGTCATGGGCTATTTGGCAGAGGAGCCAACACAGGCAGCCTCCCACGCCTGGCGCAGGGGTGCGCGAGATGTCTGGCATCGGCCGGAGCCTGCAGAGTGATCCAGACGCTGAGGTGATGAGGAGTGGCTATGAGCTAGTCAGAGGACGAGTAGAGGGAACGAAAGGAAACACTGAGTCAGACCACATGTTGCGAGCAACACTGCGGTCAAAGGGTCCGTGCAATTCTATCGAGTGTGGCTCCCGAGGCCTTGCACGGTACCCCCAAGCGGAGAACATGATTCCTGTGTTCAGGCCACGGGAGCGAGGTGGTCAGGTCAGTATCGGAAGATGGGCCTTTCACCCGTCCTCATCCTCGAGAAAAGCCGAGGTCGAAGTAGTGTAGGGGCAGACGCTTGTACGAGGCAGCTTGGAAGAGTGGTTTCAGACAATTCGAGAGTAAATTGCAAATAGTTCTTGGGGTTTTGGGCAAGGGCCGCTCACCATTTCCTATGCAGGCCTCAGAAGATCGCGAGCCAGTCTGGCTCCGTCCAAGCGCCCGTGTCGCAGCAGGCTTGCCCCAACCTCGGGATGTTGGCTGCAGGAAAGACTGAAGGAGGATGGCCCATGACCGGGAAGGAGAACATCAAGCGCTATTTGTACGTCTAGGATCGGTTTTCGTTTCCCCCACAGTGTCTGAGGTTCTCTTGACGGACTTGACAAGAGCTGTTGAAGCACCGGCACGGTGAGCAAAGGCATCTAGGATATTCTGCAAATCTTACGTACATCCCAGACATTGCAGTGTGGACCAGTCGAGCAGTCGTCGTGAACTGTTGCCTGCCTCGTGCGAGCGCGAGAGAGTCGACACCATGGAAAGAAGCAGCACTTGTTTTTTTTGTCGTCGCCGTCGTTGTTGTTGTGGTTCTGTAGCTTTTTGCGAAGGGAGCGGGAGCGTCAACAGCTGATGACTATTTTGCATGTTTCGCCCACTCGAGCAAAAGAGAGGGTTGCCAGGCGTTCACCCTCGTTGCTGTTCTGTGTCTTCTTGTCTGAGAGTCTGCGGCCTGATTCGTGCGCGGTGCTTAACGGGCTTTTTCTCGGTTGAGGGTGCACGGGTGACCAATCGTCGCAGCTGCCAGACATCTTTGCAACTCGGCAGGTGGAGCTTCTCAGGCAGATGCCAGGCCGGTTTCTATTGGTTTGGACAGAGGGGGTCGGGACTGAAAGGTTCGTCTTGGTGGGAGGGGTCAACAATGACAATGTCAGCATCAGAATTGCGCCCTGTGCAGCCTATGATTTATTTCCCTTGCGTGCCTAGCGCACCATGTGTCCCCCGTGCGAGCCACGGCCTGTGCATCACAACTGCGCCGTGCGTCGGGAAGCGCCTCCATGTCCAAGTCTTCGCACCTGCTTTGGCTTGGCTTAGTTTGGATTTGCTTTGGAATCAAACTATCTAGATATTCGGGGTCTCCTACTGGACAACAATGGGGCTACAAAGATCTATGATGAGTCTATGAACAACGTGATGCCAGCATGAACAACCGTAAAGTAAGAGTAGCGTGGACATCAATGCAATAGTAGCACTGACCGTGACAATAAAGAGCACGCGATCACTAGAATGCCCTGCGCCGAGCTCGCTTCTCTCTCGTAATTTGGGATAGCTTTCGTTGGCCTGTCCTTGCCTGGCCTCTGCCTGGTATGCTTGCGACGACACGTGGGCAAACAGCACCCCAAGAGAAGGCTAAAGTACTGTCCAAAGACAGTCGACAGAATTTCGAATTTTGCTGTGCAGAGTGATATCAATCTAACCTTTTTCCATTAGCCTCTCTGAGCCTCTTGCAGCCGAAGACAAGACACGGCAAGAGGCTCGCCAGTCTACGCCGCGCGGCAGCTGCCACTGTCAATCTCTCAGCATTCCTTCCCATCAAGAAGTCATATGAAGCTAGTGAAAACTGAATCCGCCATTGCTGAACTGGAGCCTTGGGTATCACTGTATCATTTGCTGATGAGTTTTCTCGGTGCCGTCATGTGACTCAGGGCTGGCTCCTTCGTCGCGCCAGCTGCAAGGCATGTTTTTGTACTCCCACCGCAGTTGCGCAGCAACTGGCCAGTACAGCAGCCAATGTCCAGGCCGATGCTGGAGCCGTGGCCAGGGAGGTGCGACCACTAGGAATCGTGCCTCGTACTGGCTGCGGGAAGAGCTGTGGTATCCAACCCGACTTGTCGCACGGATATCTCGCCATCAGGCCTATGCAGGAGGTCCCGGTCCCACAGCGAGCTGTTTCGCCGGTTCGGCAGGTTCGTTGGCGCGAGGCTCAGTGGCAGAGACGACCCATGCCCATGTCCATGTCCAAAGAATTGACCAGCGGACTCGCGGCTGAGGCCCAGGCACCCGGCTGCGGATGCCCCCAGGAGATGTGAAGGCCAGCCAGGCAGGGTACATGTCCTAAGTTCTGGCAGATCTGGCAGCCTTGGTGAGTCAAACGTCGAAGTAGTCGCATTGCTGCGGAGCCATGGAGGCCGTGGATCCTTTCAGCTGATGGACGAGATGTTCGCTGACTCAAAGAATATCCCATATAAAGGTTGCGGCTTTTGTTCGATGGACACTGCAGCTTGAACGTTTGAGGCCACTGCCCGAAGTTCCCCAAAGAGCCGCTTCACCGCTGCGGCCTGTGCGCTGGCCAGCATCCAAGCTTATCGTCGGTTGCTATGTGGAGTTTCCAGCGCACGGACGCTGCGGAAGCTTGTGCCCATGCCCTTTACAGATGAGCTTGAAGGGCAACACGTGTAGCCATTGCTCTGAAAGCTACTGCGCAAAGGCTTCACACAGCTGACCCGTCTTTCAGCTGCGACAGCGACGCAGGACGGAGTTGGAACTGCCGTTTGCATGCACGAAAGCATCCGTTCCGTGACCCGCAGGCCATGCCAACGGTGAGCGTCCGGAGGAGACGCCACATGGCTGAAGTCCGGCTTCGGGAAATTCCGACCGGACAGTGACAACGCGGAAGTGGAATTCTCGCTCATGCACTGTCGAATGGATCAGCACGCCTTAACAGTCTTAACACACAAGCGGTGTCGCCTACTTGGCTAGTGGAAGGAACTGCTAGTTGCATCAACGAACGACATGTCGGGTGCCGGAAACTGAATGGGCAGCGAAAGGTGGGTAACTAGCCTCCTAAGAAACGAGTGATACCGGGTCCTAACCCACTCATCTGCCTCACCTCCTGCTTCTTTGCATTACCAGGGTCGAAGCAACAATGGCTTGACAATGCAACAGCCGGCTCAACCTCTCTCTCCCAGTGTAGGCTCCGCAAACTCTAGACTCTAGTTAACTCTGTTTGGCACAACGCGCATGCTGGACACACCTGACCTAGCTTTTCGAGTGCACAGAACACTTACAACATCATATTATGGTTTTGCCCGCTCCAACTATCCCGCTCGCGAGAGAGAACGCTGTAAAATTCATGCTCGGTCGACGAAAGAATCTGAAGAACTTTCTAGCGCTGGGACTGGCACCATGACTATATCCCCAGAAAGCGCTGTGAGGCGATACGTTGGTGTCTTGGCTGCCAAGCGAGCAGGGAACTTTCTGCAATGGATCTGGGTCTCCGACTTTACCAACGGGCGGTGCGGGATCTTGAGTTGATGCCATTTTGCATGAAGGCTGGCTGCTGGCATCAGCTGAGCTTTATTCCTATTCTCGCAAGACTACGGGGTCCTAGTTTCGTCGGCGAGAGAGCATCTAGGAATCTAGGGCCAGTTATTTCTTGGAGGTCGCCTCGCAGCTCACTCTGTCCTTCCTGCTTGCCCAAAGCAAGCGATACGAACATGCGCAGCACATCCTTCCAGGTGTGGCGCGGCTGGCCGATCATGTTCGCAGATTTCCCCAGACAGTCCAGACGATTTCTGGAGGCTTTGATAGTAGTTTTGACTGAGTTTGGAAGTACTTTGCTTTTGAGCACGGGTTGAGTCCATGGTTCAGGCACGGTGCGCAACGTCACCATGGAGCCCGTGGATGTTCCAAAGAAGTCGTCCACAAAGACCCGGCAGCATGCACCACACCAGAATATGCAAGACAGAAGAGCCTAACTATTGAGGAGATGGTGGCCCGAAGCAACTTTTGCTTCAATTTTGCTGCCCGTGAGTAAGGAATCTGCGTTAGCAGAAATGTTGCACTTGTGTCGTGCAGCCTTCTCGGCTTGACGAGCGAGGGAGATGACGAAGCAGAATCGCAAGGCAGGCGCTCAAGACATGAAGTTTCTGATACGGCAGGGCCTGAACAAAGTTAAGAGCCCCAGGCATTTGCAGCTGTTGCACCTGACTCGCCTTGTGGTTTCCATCGCCATGGGGTCCCGCTGCTGTACCCCGCAGCCCGAGCCCATCCCCGGTTCTTACGACCCTAACAACTGCGACGTGATGGTGCCGCTTTGTCTGCAAGGTTCTTGCAAGTGTGCGAAGTGCCGTGACACACCTTGCTCTGATGTACAGTGTACAGATCTCGCCCAGGCACCCATGTCTATTCCCAATGTACGTGGTGAAGGCCACCGGGAAAGGATCTTGATCATGGTTTCGATCAATCCTTACTGTGCATGAGGCGGCGGTGCTGCTGCATATTCATGCAAACACTGGTTAGGTCAGGTCGGTGCATCATGTCCTCGATGATGCCACACAGGAAAATGATTCCATACAGGAATGAGCAGTGTCTACGACTGCCGTGCTGCAGAGTCTGCGGGAGGAAAGCAAAACATTTCAGCACAGACGCGATCTAGCTTGCATGCTTGCAGGTGTCGGATTTCCTGCAAATGGAGGGCCCGCCACAGGCCTTCCAGAGCACCATGATCATCACTTTCGCATGGCAGAAGGACCTGTAGTCTCGTATTTGTCGAAGGGATGTTCTTTGCGTTTTTGCTGACTGGAGGCCCACGATGCTCTGATGGACCAGGGGCTGCTTCACGAGTGGCACCCAGGAGCGGTGCCCAGGAATGTGCCAGGGCCTGCTAGGGCATCTCCGTTGGCACCCTGTCGTTCCTCAGGCATGTAGGCAGAAGCTGTTAAAAAAAGCCTTTTGTGAACTGCTGTCGGCGCTGCCGAAAAGTACTTTAACTGGATGACGTCATGAGCTCATGATCGTCCTCAGCGTGGAGAGTGTCCAGGGGGTTTTTAGACCGCAACCTGATACTCGCAAACAAAGATTTTTTCCTCAGGCATGTTCGTGGTTTTCATCTCGCATCAATGGCTTCCCGGCTTTGCAAGGGGGGTAGCTTAAGTGGATTCATGCACGAAGCTGTTGATCACGAGATCTTCAACGGTCAAGCGGGCAGTGCCAAAATCTAGGATTGGAGCTGGGCACCCGGATCCCTCTGGCTCACAAACGGCCGCGCTGCGTGGCGCTGTCTCCAGTGCCCTGGCAGAAGCACCAAGAGCCAAAGCGCAGCAGAAAAGTCCACCAGGTCTTCAACCCAGATGGGTATTGGTTCTTTCAAAAGACACGGTGGAAATCTGCATCTCAAGACCCAGGACCTCGAACTTCTGATTCCTGTTGCTAGCTAACGCTGCGCAGTAGTGCCTCTTTTCCTTCGTCGCCCCTCTGAGCGTAGATCACGTGACCCTTGGTACCTTCCACTCGGACTTATTTCAACCCCACCATGTGGGTACCGTGCGGGAGGCAACACAACCGCTAGTTCCTAGTCCATCGCGCGTGAGAGCAACTGAAATTGTGTGGTTAGTTTCGTTCGCAGATTCTCCGTAGAAGTCTTCCGCCCCAGCAAGCAGGCTTCATCGATGGCTCGCTGCAGGTGGAGCCTGACTTGATATCAATGGATATGTCAACTATTTGGACGACACTGGTCGCATTCAGCGAAGTGTACGTATGTTCTAGACAGAAGAGAAGCGGGTTTGACAAGGACGTCAGAGGGAAGTGCGAGAGGAACGAGTCGGGCATTGTGTGTGTGTTTGTGTGCCGCCGGAGTGGCAAAGGAAACAGCTGTTACATCGGTCGAGAGCTCAAGCCCAAAGAAGATTTTCGAGTCTGATCACAGTCAAGATCCGGCGGATGAAAGAAGCCAGCCAATCGCTAAAACTTTACTCCAAGTCCTGACTCATTGCTCAATTGAAAGCTCGTGTCGCTGCTGTGGAAACAGCACGAGGAGTTGTACCAAAGATGGGTCACGGGCCTGTTTTCGATACTTGTGCCAGCGAAGCTATTCCAGGACGGGTAAGGGTGGTTTGATCAACCAAGTGTACCTGCAGAGGCCAGCCAGAACTACACTGTTTCCGTACTTGGCGTATCAGTGAAAGGTTTCTCGCGATTACATGCCCGCCGCTGTAAACCGGCAGCAATCTGAAGTCACAATTTTTCATAGCCACCCGAAGTCTTCCGCGAGCATCAGTGCTTCGCTTGAAACTGTGTTGAGCGTTCTCTCTCTGCTTCTCTCTCTATGTGTGTGTGTGAACCTTGTGTTTCATAGTCGGACGGTTGGTTGGTGTAGGGTCTGCTATGAACTTGAATGCCAAGGTCATCTTCTTCTTCGATTCAACACTTTTCTGTTGCCGTCTGTTCTCTCGAGCAGGGACAGTCGGTAATTAGCTGAAGCAATGGACCCAGATTTTGCTGACTTGTTGGCAGATCAGCGGCCTCCCGTTAGACTGTGGCTCGACGGGCTGGGGGTTTCATCTGCTTCAGATCCGCGTCACTTCTGGTCATCGGCTGGTGACATTGCGGCGGAGTGGTCGGCCGGCCCTGGACAATTACTTGATGCTGACATTGCTTTGGAAGTAGCGGCCCTATACCAGAAGGCAAAGTCCAGGGCAGAGGTTGCTTTGCGCTCCAATATCCGTGCACTGACCTTGGAGAGGCAGTCAAGATTTGAGCCGAGCTCCTGCCTTAAGCGCTCCTTAAGCCTGCCTCCCCGCCCTGCCGCCCCTAAGGCTAAGATGCTCATTCCCCATAGAATGGCAGCCGCACCGGTTCCGGTTATCACCATACCTGAATCCGGGCCTCAACCACCTGTCAGCGCTCAGGAGCAGAAGCCGAGAAAGCTCCTCGCGCTCTTCCTGCTGGCCTGCGAGGTGTTTCTGAGCCTGGCCGATGTTGGGGCTGATGGCCTCGACCTTTCGGATAGTTCGTCTGTTGCTCAGGTGGCAGAGCGTGCTATGGTCGGGGCAAAGAGGCTTTCCCTTCGGCGCATTGGGGGGCTCACCGCTACCCTTCGTCGGTGGAAGTCTTTCGCTGCTGATAAGGGGTTTGAGGTTTCAGAGCTCTCACCCGATAGGGTTTCGCAGTTTCTGCTTCGGGTGAGCCATGGAGGACCAACAGCGGCGTCCGCTGTGTTTGCAGCGCTCCGTTGGTTTAATGAGAACTTGGGGGCTTGTTTTCCTTTGTCCCATTTCTTGGTGAAGCCGTTCCGCTTTCACGCTGTCGGACATATGGCAACACAAGCCGCTGAGCTCCAACCCTGGGAATTCCTCAACATTCTCCGGGTTTGCAGTGAGCTGACAGGTACTCCGAGGATGCTTGCCCTCTTCGTGGTGCAGGCCGCTGTGTCGTGCATCCGATTCGAGCACTTTGGCCGTTCTGTGCTTCATAAGGATCACGGCTCCTGGCTTGAATTCAGATGTTCGGAGGGTAAGTCTCGTAAGCAAGGGATCCGTCCGGCCTACAATTGGGCCAGCCCGGCCCTTAAGCTCTACGGTGTCGACTTGATCGCGGAGCTCCGGGCGTTCTTCTTGCATGAAGCCCTGCCGGAGTCCAAATTTCTGTGGCCCGCGATTCAGCTTTCCCGGCAGGATCTCTGGCAGATCACTGAGGAGTGTCCTTTTATTCTTGACAGGAAGCTCTCGGGGTCGCGTTTTCTGGAGTTCTTTAGGGGTTTGCTTTGTCGTTGTGGAGTGGCGCCGGCCACGGCGGCTGTGGCCCGGTTCAATAGACTGCGTCGCTTCCTCCCGACGGGGGCTCAGGTCCTGCACTTCCACCCTCAGGAGGCTCAGGCCATTGGCTCCTGGGTAGAGATGCCTGCTGCTTCTACAGGACAGACAGCTGCTGGGTCGGCC
>CAJNDV010003891.1:71133-85670 GCA_905221635.1 Symbiodinium sp. CCMP2456
TCCTCCTGAGGGGGGGACCTGTCTCCACATGTCTCTGAGGCCGCTGCTTTAGTGCATGCTTTGGATGTGCCGATTTCTGTTGATTCTTCATCGGCATTGGCCGAAGCCTTGACTCAGAGAGCCGAGTTCTCCGAAGCAGCTTGCCTGTCCCTCCTGCAAAGCATGTTCCCTAAACCTACCCAAAATCGTCGTGTGGGGGTTTTAGGTGAGGGCAGTGATGTCTTTTACTTTGTGCTTGGGGCGTTTTCTCGCCCGGGTGCCGTGGGCATCACTTCCAAGACGCGCCAGTCCTTTGCTGAAGTGAGGTACCTCAACAATTGGCTGAGGCGCCGGTTTCCAGGACAGCAGTGGATCAGTATTGCCATCTCCCATAATCAGGCTGCGCGGCCACACACGGACCGCCGAAACGCTGTAAACTCACTTAACCACTCGGTGTGTGTCGGTGATTTTCAGGGTGGCCAGCTATGGATTGCCGATGAGCATGATGGTGATGTTGCTCTGCCCATGCCGGAGACGGGAAATGATGTTATGGGCAAGGCTGTTAATACCCACAATTTGGGCTTCTCTTTCTGCCCCCAGCAACTGCATGCTTCGCTGCCCTGGACAGGCGACCGCTGGGCTCTCACGGGATTTACCCCGTCTCATGCCGAGAGATTGCCGGAGGCCGACCGCCGACTGCTCTTGGATCTGCGCTTCCCAGGTCACATCCATCCGGATGGTGCTAAGGATTCTGAGGTCAGCCATCTGGAGCAAGGTCAGCGAGCTGTGTCATTGCTCCCACCCTCTGACTCTCGCAGTGTCAGCCTGTCGGGCCATGGAGAAATCCCCCAAATCGTTGGGCTCCCTCGTCCTGGGGAGACCTCCCACTCTGCACCTGCACTGCTGCCGCCGTCAGACATGGATGCTCAGGCTCTCGCCAGTCGTATGGCAGCAGCGCGTCCGGTCACCTGGAGAGGAGCTGGGGATCTGATTCAGATACCAGGACTTAGCCCGCCGGGGGGGGCGTGGCTTGTTCTTGACCTGTGGGCAGGGTTTTCCGGGCTTTGCATTGCTTTGCTTTCTCTGGGTTTGCACTTTTATGGGCTTGCAGCTGAGTCTTCAGCCGAAGCGCGTTTGTGTGCCCAGAGTGTCATGCCTTCCTTGGTGCACGTGCCAGATGTTCGCTGTGTCTCGGCAGAGATGCTTCTGCCCCTCGTGCACCGCTGCAAGCTTCGTGGGATCATAGTTGGAGGAGGCAGCCCTTGCCAGCCTAATTCGGCTCTGAACTTGGGAAAGAAAGGCCTGCAGGACCCGCGCGGGCGCGCTCCTTTGTTCTTGCAGGAGCTTGTGCAATCCCTCCTGCATCATGAAGCTTTCCGGCATCTTGAGGTGGTCAGCTTTCTTGAGAATGTGGCCAGTGCTCCCGCGGAGGTTGTCAGGCAGTACTCCCAGTGGCTCGATTGCCAGCCTGCCCGTTCGGATGCTGCTTTTTACGGCTGGACTTCTCGTAATAGGCTATACTGGCTTAGGGGACGCAACCGGGTGCTGACCTCAGCCGATCCGCCTTCCGGCTGGTCTTGGAGCCGCGGGCCTGGTGATCAGCTCACTCTGTGCTATGATACCAGGAAGCCCATCCCGTCTCGTGTGCACTTTCAGGATGGTTTTCAGTGGATTTCAGACCCGCTTGAGGTCATGCGTGGCCAGTCGCCAGCGGGTTCCACATTCACACGGGAATTTTACCACCCCGCGGACCTGCTGCATACTGTGTCTCCTGATGCTGCAGCTCGCTTTCATCAGGACAGCCGTCGTTTCCCGCCCGGGTCTTACGAGGCCCATTCCTTAGCCTGGAGGCGCACTGATTGGAGGCAGTTGAACCCGGCTGAGCGGAGTCAGATGCTCGGGATCCCGTCCTCCGCTACCGAAGCGGTGCCAGGGCCACCGGCCCAAAGGGTTCAAGCCCGAAACTCCTTGTTGGGAAATGGCTTTCATATCCCTTCAATTATGGTTCTCTTCGCGATGCTGCCTCAGCTTTGTGATTCGCGGGTCGCGGTGCCCCGCCATTGCTCTGATCCTCTTCGAGGCCGCCTTGTGAACACAGTCTGGGAGCCAGGTCGTTTGTCGTGTTTCCCTGGGCTGCTTGATGCGCACGAGGTCACCGAGCACATGCGTTCACAACTGAAAGCTTGTCCGGTGCACCAGTCTGTGTGGGAATCTTGTGAGAGGAGGTTGGCAGCATGTGACTTGCCGCTCATGCAGGCTTTTGCAGCTTGGCAATGTACGAGGGGGCAGGACCATACTTTCCTTCCCCCGGCGCTTTTGCATGCCCGAGCCCGAACTCGGATCTTGGCTGGCAACTCCGGCCAACGATATTCCTCAGAGCATGCAAAGGGCTTAGACCACCTGCTGCCTCCTGGCTTGGGGAAGCAAGAGCATATGCGTCAGGCTCTGTCTTTGCCCTCGCCTTTTGAGGCGGCGCCATGGCCCGATGATGACGTGCAGTTTGTGGCCTACTCCATCGCGGTGTGGAAAGATGAACTCCCGGTGCTGGCACAACGACAGCGTCATGTTTTGCAGACCTTGCAGAGAGCGGTTGACCCCCTTAAAGTTGCCCTAGAGAAGCTCCTGTGTCCCAGTGCGATCAAGGTGTCTTTGTCCAAGAATGCAGCTTTCGTGGCGCTGCTGACGGCCATCCTTCGCTGGCCTGACCATGGCCAAGCTGCTTGCTTCGTTCATGGGTTTCCTATAGTGGGGGAGGTCGCTTTCTCAGGTGTGTTTCGCCCAGTGAACCGCGGCGAAGAGGAGACTCCCGAGACAGTGGAGGAGTGGCTGCTTCGTGATGGCCAATCGGCTGTGGATTCGCTCTTACGATCGCCACCCCCGCGCTGCGCCGATGAAATCCTTGAGCAGACACTCCAGGAGCAGAGCCAGGGGTTTTGCAGCCAGCTCTACACGCGTGCTGAGGTTGACAAACTCTTTGGTCGAGGCCGCTGGAGACCGATGGAGCGCTTCCTTTTGGTTCAGGGCGATAACAAAAAGCGCCTGGTCGACAACTGCAGGAAGACTGAGCACAACCTGCATGCTGCTTTGTCCGAGACTATCCATACGGTTAGCGTGGACTTTGTCGCTTCCTGCATCAGGGACACCTTCAATTGCTTGCGACGTCATGGTTGTGATCCGCAGCGTGTTGACTGGTTGGCACCTCGGCTTGGTACGGATGACTTGCCAGATGCCTATCGCGGCCACCCGGTCTCCGAAGATCACCTTCCACTGAGCATCGTTGCCATCTTTGTGCCCAAAACCGGGTGGCGTTTTACGATCCTGTATGGCTTGGCCTACGGACTTGAAGCTGCCGTGGTGGCCTTCAACAGGCTACCACTTCTCGGAGTGGCTGCTGCGAGGAGGTGCACTTCGTCCATGTGTGCGGCTTACTTTGACGACGAGCTGTCTGTCGAGTTCCTGCTGCATCAAGATGTTTTGAGGTTGGGGTTGCACCTTTGTTTTCGGTTACTAGGTAGCCCGCCCCAGCCCTCTAAGCATTTCCCTCCTGCGGCAAATCGGCACTACCTGGGCACCTCGGTGCACGTGGGCGCAGCCAACTTGAGCTTGCAGGTGCGCTTTCAGCCCAAGTTCCTGACTCGCTGCAAGGTCTTAAACAGCTTGGACAACATCCTTGTAGCTGGTGCTTTGGACCGCGACGGTGCCGGTAAGCTTCGGGGTGACTTGCAGTGGCTTTTCTCCATGGTCTCTGGACATGCAGGCAAGATCGCAGCGCCCACTTTGGCCCGCCACCAAAAGGGAGATGATCCTTGCTTGAGTCCTGCCTCGCGGAGTATCTTGCTTGCCTTGCGGCATATGATTACTCACGCTGGGCCCCGAGATGTGGACGTCTCCGATTGCTGCAAACCTGTCACCACTGTGTACACGGATGCATCATTCGAGGACAACGAGCTGCGAATCGGGTGGGTCATATTCCCACCTGCTCCCGCTCGTGCTTCCGCGGGGACATGCGTAGTGCCTCCAGAGGCCATTCGCGAATGGAAGGAGCGTGATCAACAAATTTTCATCGGCGAAACCATGGCAGCGCTCATTGTGCCGATTTTGCAGCCCCTTCTCTTTCAAGGAGCTGATACTTTATGGTTCATAGACAACTCTGCTGCTGTCTCCACTACTATCAAGGCATCCTCCCGTGAAGACGATGTACATGAAGTGGCTGTGGCGGCCGCTTGCGTGCGAGTTCAGCTCGGATGCCGTGCTTGGTTTGAGTGGATAGACTCCGAAAGCAACCCGAGCGACGGGTTGAGCAGGCTGGGGTTGCGAGACGACTGGAGCCGCTCTCAGGACTGGAATCTCGTGGAATACACGTTTCCGGCTAGCGCTTTTCGGACCAAGATCCTCGAGTGGCTGCTTCAGTGAAACAATGGGTGTGCGTGCTGCAGGGACTTTTGGAACATTGGGTGCATGTGAGTTCGTCTCCATCACTCTTTAAGTGAATTGACTCACTCTTGGTCTTTCACTTCGGACCCATTGTCAGTGACACATGGTGTTTCACTGCAGCCACCTTGATGTACGTTTGCATTCTGTGTTTCATAGTCGGACGGTTGGTTGGTGTAGGGTCTGCTATGAACTTGAATGCCAAGGTCATCTTCTTCTTCGATTCAACACTTTTCTGTCCCACCCTCCCTCCCTTGATACCTTGACAGGTTGATTGGGGGTTGGGTCCTGTCGGACTTAATCTCTCTTTTTGTCCTGTACGGAGGAGATTACGGGGACTTCGGCCCCTACTTAGGGGTGCATGTGAGTTCGTCTCCATCACTCTTTAAGTGAATTGACTCACTCTTGGTCTTTCACTTCGGACCCATTGTCAGTGACACATGGTGTTTCACTGCAGCCACCTTGATGTACGTTTGCATTCTGATCGTAAGCCACGAGTCCTCCAGCTTCTGCAGAAAAAGCAAGAATAGCGCACCCAGGGCAGCGCAGAGCGCAGCGCAACATCAGAGCAAGCAGCCAGGTCTCATTAACCTGGTGTTTTTGGGTAAGTCTGATGGCTTGAGGCAGACCCAGAAGCTGATCATAAGCATACCGTCGTTCTGCAGTGTTGCAGCTTGAAGTTTCAGGCCAGGTCTTCGTGTACAAATGTGCGTGCGTGTCTCATGTGCAGTCGCTTGGACGACTGTGCAACATGTTGTGGAGTTGTCCAATCGGCATTTCTAGTGGTCAGATGCAACAACTCCCATCGCGTGGGCCGAGGACGTATTCTTGTGAAGAATTCGCCAATGGTTATATCTTCTTCGATTGGTTCGCAATCCCACAGATCACCGCCCGGAAGCAAGGTCCATGTGATTGTGTCGTTACTCAGTGAGTCAGAGAATGGAAAGTGCATGCTGGTGCTGCAATTCACGAGCCAATGGTCTCGGCCAAGCTTTAGACCAGAGTGCTACAGATAATGCAGCGGTCATGCCATGTTTGTAGTGAACGTTGATAACGATGCCACAAACACGCACCGGACGCGAGTCGTCCGACTTGTTTGGACCCGTCGAAGCGGCCGCAGGAGTAAATGAGAACGTTACCAAGTCCGATGCTGCCCTGGCGGTGGTGGCCTCTGATCTGTGGAAGCTTCAGACTGTAGCCGAAGTGATTTGCGGCATGTGTGAGAATCGGGTCTGGGTATCCTGGCAAGCTCGCCTTGAAGGTCCAGAGCATCCCGGCGTATGTGGAAGTATCCGATCCTTGGACGAAGTTCACATTGGACGTGGCTGATTTGATTGCTGCGTGTTTTTTGCCCAGGATGTGCATGGAGACACGTCATGCATCGTTCGGGCAGTCGGACCATATAATCAGCAGGAAAACGGGCCGTCGCTACATTTTCGGCATTCGAGAAAGGGCCCAGTTAATCTTTCGTGCGAGCGGCGCGGAACATTGGTTGGCTCTGACTCCTGTGATATGTTCGCGGAGCTTCAGTGGTTTATGAAGTGTCAAATCTGACTGGTTGTGAAGCAGCCCCGGTGTTGATCCGGCGGATGCTGTCACACAATGTTAAACCGATACGATCATGTTCCTGCTTTCATGCCTTTTTGGTGGCTGCCATGATTCAGCATTGGATCCAGATCAGCAGCCAGGATCTCTTCATTGCCCTGGTTCCGGAACTGACCCACGCCGGGACCCGCACTCTGGAAGTGCAGCGAGAAGAGGTAAAGTAAGGCTTAAGGCCGTTCAAGGGGACAGACACGAGAGATCTCGACAGAATCGTGTTTGTTGATTCCTGGTATGCCTCCAGCAACCAGCGGTGATACGTTGCGCTACTTGTAGTGCTCGAGTATTCGCCGCCTCGCCGTGTGAGTGCGAATCATCAGCCCGCTTGGCTCACGAAGGGACGAACCTGAGTACAAAAGCGTCCAACATAGCCTTGTTGCCAATGGCCAAGGCAAGCCCTGCAACTACACTTCATGGCTCTCGCGTGGCTGGCATACACCTCAGTCGCTGGATGGTGTCTGGCAGGTAGTGACACCAGGACAGTCTGCTGCCACCAAGTTCATCAGCGCCAGTACCTCGGAGTAAGACGTGCATGCACTGACTAAAAGCCTATGGCGCCAAAATATTTGTAGTAATCGCCAGACCCTGTCTGCAAGTGCACAACGATCCACATGCTGGCTGTTTGCATATACTTTACCAGGTGCCGCGCTGAGCTGTGGTGCCGACTTCTCTCCAACAAGCTCCTCGGATTCAGCAAGCTTGTAAATTGTAGAAGTATAATCAGCATAATTAGCACATGATGTCAGCCTGTCTTGTGTGCCCCATGTCTTTGCGACAACGTGGGCTCACAGGGTCTGAGGTTGAGAACCGTGCTGCGAGCTGTTGCCGATCCTTTTCTTAGAGATCAGTTCATCTAAGAGAGACAGTCCACCACCCCCAACCGACGCACCGTGCAAGGAGGAACACGAGTGTGATCGTCGTTTACTCGGCTCGGGAAGCCCAGTTCATCTTCCCATTGGATTGGAAGCTTGGACCCATTATGGCAGACCTGTATATGTCGGGCGTGCGCTCGACGAGTGACGCTTTCATAGAAAAACAGTTCCCAACAGTGTCGGACCACATGCTCGCGCACAGTTATGATGTCATGCTGCTCTGCAAGTTCGCTCGACGCTTCCCTCCCATTCGATAAATTTTTGAGCTTCAAATTCCAACAACCTCCAGCAAGCATCCCGTACCCCCACTTCTCGCCGGATTGGACAGCTTCCTGCAGTTCTTGTAAAGAAGCCTTTCTCGTCGGATAGGCAACAAAATCTGATCGCTGACGGCCAGTTCACTGTGGCTGCTCGGCAAGCAACATCAGCAGGAGAAGGTGGGGGTCGTGCTTTAAAAGTGCGTGTTGCAGATGCATGTGTGCGAGGATGATGGTCCGGTCAGAATTTGCCGCACCTAGCAGCCGGAAACAGCACATAGGACGGCTCTAAGGTGATGTAAATAGCTCTGTCATATCGCCTGGTTGAAGCGCGAATCCGACAGCGGATGCAGCAAACTAAGGAGAGTGATCGCGAAGCTGTGGTTCGACTGGGTGAGATGGCAGTCGAAAGCAACCAGGAAGTTAAGATGCTTTGGTTAGTTCGTTTGTTCTACTTGTACTTGTCGGGCTTGGGCCGGGAACCTGAACTTCCCTGAATAAACGTGCAAAATAAGTTGTCCGCACCAGACCAGCGACGCCGGCGCATGAATCTGTTTCCATGAAGGACGCACAGTGGTGCTGCCATGTTCGCACTTTGGGCTTCGGCCCCGAGGTAAGATTCAACACTTGGCCGTCGAGGGCCCGTCACTTGGAAGAAAAAGACTGGCAGAGTAGAATGAACATCGAGATGCCGGGGAGTTGACCGCAGGGTGCCGTGCTTGCTCAGCCAGCCACGTCCTCTGACTGTTGGTCTGTCGGGGTGATCCAAGGCTGAAGGGATACCGCTTCTACAAGGCTGGGTTGGCTTTGAGGAGATTGACTTGAACAAACACCGGTTTGCCAGTACTTTCTTCGCAAGGTAGGGCCGAGTTTTGTGTTTCACTGGCCAGAAGCAGTGTCCCAGCCGAACCGTTGCGCTGAGAGTTTGGAGGCAATGCGCAACAAGCTGCTCGGTCAGCCGCGGCAGGAGAATGGAGGGTGTATGACTACTGTCTGCCTTCAGAAGTTCAGCCTGTTTAGCAAAGCCTTGCGGACCGCAGGTTTGTGATTTGTTACTCGTACTTCAGGACCTGAGCCTCGACGCCTTCTTGTCCAGCTTCAACTTTGAGAGTGTTGAGGTTGGTGAACCGGTATTTGAAAGTTGCGGCGAAGCGAGTAGGAACAAGCCACGAAAGGCGGCAATAAACGATGACAGCGGTATGGATGGCATGGTGTCAGCGGCTGCAAAGAGAAGCGCTTTATTCAGAGACCCTCTTGATTGCTGACACCGTTGGAGAAATATTTACGACTGCGCGCAGCTAAGCTGCACATCAATTTGAGGCAACAGCTGTCTTTGCCGGGGCCGTGAATATCCTGCGCAGATTGGTTGAGAAGAGTGCCTTGTCAGCAGTCGTAAATGACTGGTGCTGATGGCCTTATGGCCAGAGTCCGAAATTGATGGCCTGACTTTGTGTCTGTCTCTGCCTATGCTTGCAGAATCTCGAAGGGTTCAGTGCCTTGCAGCCTGCTTACAGTCCTCTCCCTTGCACCCAATCCTGAGACTGAGGGGGCGACCCGAACCGGCGAATGCGTGGTATGGGTGAACTAGGCATTGGCCGCTTGTAGCCTCGTCTTTGTCTCCAAGTCTGGGCCGGCACCGATGTTGGTGCTAAATTCAATTCCAGAATCAATCAGCGTATCGTTGGTGGAAGGCGTGTTACGAGCGTGCTGTCCATACCTTTGTGCTTCCGAATCGCAGGCTACTACGACACCCAGACCTTGCTCATGGTTGCTGCGAAGTCGTCCCAGCCTGCAGATGTGAGTCTTGGCTGGATGGGAACTTATGTTTTTTGGGCCCATTTCTTTTGGCACTCTTTTTTCGTGCCTCGGGTGGGGGGGAAGGAAGGGAGGGACCCTAAACCCCGCCTAAATGCAGGCTCTANNTAAGCTTGAAGCAGAACATAAACCGTCACCCTCACCAACCTACACCCTGCCTACACCCCAAACCCTCCCTAAGCTCTTGTCGACTCGAAGCCCTGTATCTTTTAACCTTAAACCCTAAACCCCAAACTCGAAAGCTTAAGCTAAACCCCAACCCCAAAATCCCACAACCACAGGGGGGAAGAGGGACCCCACACCCCACCGACAGCGGGGGGGGGGGGCATCCTGGACCATGGGCCTGACCACATATAATATATATATATATATAAATACATATATATATATATAGATGTATTTATGCATCTTATATTATATTGTCATATGTGCATGACAAATACCTACATGGCACGCATAGGATGTATACACTGAAGCGTCTCCTTAAAAGGGTCGGAAGGGTGTCGCAAAGAGCGGCTTCTGTGGGGACTGCACGGAATCGCGTAACATACAGTGAGCAAATGTACTGTCTTAACAAACCGCACGACACCGGCCCCCACCCCCCCTTCCGAAAAAAAGGGGGCGCCCCCCAATACAAAAGGGCTAACAACTGCGCACCACCTTCCGCAGGGACATGTTGAGGATTGCATTTCCAACGGAGAGGAGCCTTGTTGCCACAAGACGGCGCATGCAGCCCACGGATCTCTCGGACCAAGGCTTTCTTCGCTCATCGAGCTGAACGCTGATCCGTGCGCCGTCTCACGAAGTGGCCGCTTGGGATTCCTGTGTGGAGGGAGTGTGTTTCTGTGGCATCCAGGGCTCCGTTCTCGAGGATCTTGAGATAAGCTCTGCTAGCCAGCATTCAAGGCGCGCAATCGTACAAAGTCCCTGCTCTGTCAGCGTGGCAGGGTATTGCTGAGCTAAGATAACGTCGCCTCGGCGCGGGCAAGTCCTGTAGCCCTTGAATCGGGTTCCCGGCCATGTTGCTTTTGGTGTGGGACTCTTGACGCACGCTTCGTAGTTAGTTAATTACACCGTTTGGAGTGTATAATTAGCGAAGCTCTGAAGATAGAGTCTTCGGGAGCACCAGCGCCCCTTGTGAAAAAGGAGCAGCAGCGAAGCTCCAATCTGTACGAGTTTCAACGTTTTGAAGCCCTGAAGCTCGTATCAATTCGCGGATCAGGGGGAGGGGGGTGGGGGCCTTAAATTTACCTGGTCCCCTCCTCTAAACATCATTGGTTCCTTGCGAGAGTTTGATGCCTACTGACAGATTGTGTGGTGCGCTTGACAAGCGTGGTCTCGGGTTGTCTGTTCAAGTTAACTGCCACACAAGGCAGCGTGACCGGCGGGTTTGGGGTCCTGTGCTTGCCTGCATGGCTGTTGTGTGAGTCCCCATCGGGTTGCCTACGGACAGCAATGGATTTCGCTGGCGGTCAACGGGTGCAAAATTGCCAGCTGTTGAGTTTCCCTTCGCTTGGAGTCTTAGAGGCAGAGTGGATCATGCCGTCACAGGTTGTTAAGAGCCGAGGCATCAACTGCGCATTTCTCGCCAGATCTCCTGGTCAAGTCAAGGTTCTGCTGGAGGCGGTGGGGTGATGTAAACAGATCACAGCTAGAGAGAGTCGTGGAGAGCCTGGCGTAGTTACATAGAGGCGAAGCTCCCGAATAAGCACCATTCGAGAGCGAGTTTCTGCCAAATGCAGAGAGGAGATGTTTGTTTAGTGCGTTACTCGTAACTTTGTTGCAGTGTTCTTACCTGTTTGATCTGCGTCTCCTGATTTCTTAGGGCCTGTTGTGTTCTTCTATTCGGCTTGCTGGCAGCCCGTGAAGCAGACAGGCTCGGATGGATGTCAGCTCGTCCTTCGAAGTGCATGGAGCCTGTTCCTTTGCGGACCCAAGCGCCTTTGCCCGACGTCTCTGGTCGTGTGCATCCACCATTCTATCTTCGTCAGTACTTCCCTGCACTGTCATCTCAGGTACCGTCAAGGCGATCTTGGCGGCCCGGGCGAGCGTCAACAGCCAGGGCGAAGGCTCACGCCTGTCAGAATGCGCTCACCCGTCGCGCCGTAGTGCCCGTAGTAGGCTTGGAAGGCTCAGCGCTGCACGAAATTGCACGAATGAACAATACAGAGCAAAGAAGGGATGAGGTTTGGCTGCAAGCCCCGGTCGTGGGTCGTAGTTGGCTGCAGAGATCTGCAAAGTTTTCGACAACACTTGAACCGCGAAATAGCCGCATAGCGCATTAGCCAAGATGTGTACTGTACTTAGTGGCCGCACTCCCGCAGCACATTTCCACTGCTTCGCGATATTCTGTGCCAAGTGAAACACATTCTGGCAATCTATGGCTTGATGGATTCCCCGAGCTCAGACAGTCAAGGTTGCACCGTCATACCCTTCTGTGACGGCAGCCGCAAGAGACAAGTTGCCCCAAAATGTGACCATGCATTGCAATCTGTGAATGCAGGCTACACTCCATTGCACGCTTGTGCGATGTTTTCTCGGGGCAATCGGTTTGCCGCCGAGATCGCAACCTTGCTGATCCAACAGCGTGCAGATGTCAATGCCCCTGCAACGCCTAATGGCCACTTGTCGACTCCGGAACCTTGTTTTGCTGTTTTTCATAAACAACCGTGGCATATCATGTTATTTGCAGAGCAGTCAGATTCACCTGTGCAGCTTGGAGCCAGCTCATCAGACATGCGATGTCCCAGGCTACTTTGACTGGGAGTGTCGGTGTGCGCGGATAGTGGCAGCACTGGCTGGTTTCGAGAACGGCTCCTATGTTACTCGGACACTGGGCAGCAACGTCAGAAGGCCTTCTTCTTGTCCAGACTTTATGCATTGACTTGAGAATTTCGAACTTCCAGCAGTTTCTTCTCACCCGGAGCCAGCGTGAACACATCTCGGCTAGGCGGCACGTTGCAAAAACGTTAGTAAATTGATATTCGTCATGGTCTGTTTTTTAGGTCCGTATTGAATGAGACGAAAGCCGTAATGGGTTTCTGCAAGGATGCTCGCCAGCATTCCTGGCATAACACCATTGGGAACGGCGGCCTTCATTGGCCACTTGAGCTGCATGACAAGAGCTTCGTGCAGCGTCCGAGCTAGGGTCGTCGAGAAAGGGCTGATGGGCTTATGGATTCTAGGGCTTCCAGACGGCTTGCTGTGCCGACAATCATCATCACCATCACCATCGGCATCAGCTTCATCATGATCATCATCAGCATCATCATCACCATCATCATCATCATCATCATCATCATCTAGTTACTCTAGTTATCAAGGCCAGCAAATTGTTTCCTTGAATGCGTGCCTCGTGACCCATGCTCGCTGGGCGCAAGGAGACGAGCACTTGTGCCAGATTCTGTTGGACCATGGTGCTGACATGCGCCCAAACGATCCCTGGATGAAAGCTGGTTTGTCTCCGGCATCAGAGGGTCGTCAGCTGATTAAGGCGTGTGTGTGTGTACGCGCCTGTACATGGCGGCCATCGAGTGAGACCGTAAGAGATACCGCAGGGGGGCACGGCTCTCTGGTGTTGCCGTACCCAACGAAGCTGTGCATCAGAGAGGGAAGCCACGTCTGATCAGCTTGGTGTACCTGCGCAAAGGCCAGCCCAAAATACCCCAAAGAAGCTGTTGCTTCCACAATTGGCCTTCTGTGATTCTGTATTGTTGCCACCATCTGTCGTTTTTTGGTCCTGTCGGTCGCTCACCGCAGTCATTCGTACCGAGCTGAAGTGTGTGTTGTTCTGGAAATCCCGACAGGGGGCCAGATCACAGTGGGCGAAAGCCCATGCCGGCAATACCGGATGATAACGCCAAGGTTGACAATCTGAAATGTTCATTCTTCAAATCATCATCATGGTCAGGTACATTCGTTTTGCGAGTGTGACTCGGGTGCTTTTCATCGCCTTCCTTCTGAGACTGGCGCATAAGTGAGCCGCTGTGTGAATCGACTGAGTGCGCAGGGTTTCTTTCGCCGGTTTGGGGTCAGGCACCGCAACCCAGGCTTGGTTCAGGCAGTGTGAGACGATTCGATCAGTGCAAGTGTATTGCAAGCGCAGGTGCGTTCTCCGTGACCTGTTGTGTTGCTAACCGTTTCCCCGTTGCCTGGTTTTTCTGTAATGTTCCCGCTCTCCCTTTCTCTGTTCCATTTGCTGTTCGGCAACAAGACTGCCGCTCCAGCTCCCGTCGCCCGATTGTTAGGATGTTGCACGAGAGCTGCAACACCGACTGCGCAGATGCAACAGGAGTGGGGCCCAGTCTTCGCCAGGACAACCCTGACAGGCGCCGCAGGGCGCACGGCACGCACAGCAGAGAGCATAGTCGGCGATCCAGGCGCCGCAGCACTTCTCTTGCAATGTAGGCGAAGAAAGCAAGCCAGAGCTGCGCAGTCGAAGCCGCAGTCGTGCACCCGTTGTTTTGGTGTCAGGACGGGGCGACAGAACAACCCCGGTGCCTGTGTTGCCTATTCCGCCCCCACCTTCAACACCACCTCCCCTTGAACCCGTGCGACCGCCCAGTCAAGTTTCCCAGCCTGTCATTGCACCGCTTGGGTTTGGTTTTGGTAGGGGTTCTCGGCTAGCGCCCCTCCGCGATTGCTACCGCAGCCCCCTAAAGCTCGCATTGATCGTCGGCAAAACGATCCAGGTGCCGGCCCCTACTTTTTGAGGGGAAGACTGCGGCGGAGTTGCACCCTCGTGAGCAGGTCACACCCGAGGCTGTGGACCTGGACCAATGCGATTCACTTGCAGACAGCTTTGCTGCAGCCGAACCGACAATGCCAACATCGCTAGAGCAAAAGAGCTAGCGTACTTGCCACGGGCAACGCATCGGGCATCTTTCATCTGCAAGCCATCACTTCCTTTATTGTGTCGGACACATGGCGGTGCCTTTACTTCCTTTTTTCGGGCCAGAGCGTCTCCACTTAATGGGGCTTCACATGGCCATGCACAGGGTCGTTGCCACACTTGCACTTACACATGGATGCCTGGCACTGATACTTACTTAGCCTTCTGCCAACCTTTAAACTATCGCACATCACATCATGATCTCACTATGTCATAATTTCACTGTCGTTCACTCGTCCTCATTTGTGCTTTCCCATCCCCCGAAAGCATCCTCCACCCCAGGGCCTGCCCGACATCATCGACTTCGACGACTTCATCAAGTGCATCCTGCCGGGCATCCAAGCGTCTGCTTGAGACATGTGCTATTGCCATTCTGATATGCACTAGCCCCTCCCATCAACTCTAAAATCCCCCAAGCGGCCCTTGGCGAATTTGGCTTGAACACAGCCCAGCAGGCGTGTGATAAGGAACTTCGGATTAGCAAAGGCCTTCAAGGCATCCTCGTTTTGGGTGAAATCTGCACGGTCAAGCAGCACATCAAGATTGAGTGGTGGGACACCATGGAGGAAGCCCGCCTCGCCTACCGACGAGGTGTTGTTTGCACCGGTAACCGGTCGGCGTTTCACTCCATGCACAAATTGAGAGTTTCGTTGCGCCGTCGCCTTTGTGATATATCTATATATATATATA
>CAJNDV010003891.1:110769-201433 GCA_905221635.1 Symbiodinium sp. CCMP2456
AGGAATATCGGATAACACCCATATATCAATAAAGATCAACAAATACATAAGTAAGAGTATGTACGCATATTTTTGCAAAGCCTTGTTTACATCTTTCGTATGGATGTATGATGATGTATGTATACAAACAACTCCTTGTGTATATGCGTATATATATATAATATTTATTTATAGGGCTTGCTTTGCAAGTTGCAATATAAACTTAGAGCAAAATTTCCACAGCATTGTGGAATTGCGGGGCACGTACAATGGAATCGGAATGAGAGGGCTCCGACACGAGACATTTCCATGCATACCCCAGAGCCCGGTTCCCAGTGAGTCCCCAGTTTTCTGCATCGTTGACCCCCACACTCGCAGCTACTAGCCTGCACGGGCTATTGAAAGTCGTGCCCATGCGGATGGTTGTGTAGATGTCTGCATCATGTCCTTTTGGCGCGGTGTAGTGTTAGTGTTGAGAGTCCTGACATGACTTGACATTCACACTTGCCTGTACTATCTATCGCGACGCTCGCTGTGCTTCCCTGCCAAAGGACACCGCGGTGGCATGCCAGCGCTGCATGCCAACACAGGAGACCTGTCATTTCAGTGCGTGTCGAGCTCTACAGCACCACGTCACGCCGTTAGAGGGTCGCTGGTGCGTTCATTGCAGGTGCTGCGGTGATGCAATATCTGAGTTTCAGGGCAGAGAGACTTGCCGCAGGACAAGCCCCAGACGGCGGAGAGCCTGTCGCAGGAGCTAGCACGGATGCGGAGATTTGCAAAGCTTTGTCAGTTTCTTCGATTGTCGCGCTTGCAGTGCATCTGCCAGGAGATGAGTGCCATGAAGCAGTCCCTGGCCAAGGTTTCTGAAACCTTTGTGAGCCTCAAAGACAAGGCTTCCGAGCTCCTTCGCTGATCTTTCGAAGAGAGAGCCGGGAAGCGAGCAAGTACGTGTGAGAGCATATCAGATTCAAGAGGCAGGGTTCATTGTTTTGATATTACAAGGCAGGTTCCTTGCACTTGCTCTTAGAATCTTTCAACTTAGGACCAAATATGGGTCCAGATGCTAATCAGATTGGAGCCGTGCACGTCCGAATGTTTTCTTGTGTAGCTCCGGTCATGGCCTATCTGCGTTTCACCATGCGCAGTCGTACACTTCAAGCCACGGCGCTGACAAAGCAGAGAATCCCGGGCCTCGCGACTTCATCAGCGTCCTCTTTCTAGGCGCTTGCTTCGATGCCTGTTGGAAGGAGAAATCACTTTCATGTCGAACGGAACCGAGACCATCAACCAGGCAAGTCTCCAAGATCTTCCATGCACAGATCAGACTCAGATCGACTCTTAGATCTGGGCCTGGGCCCGGTCCGGCCCAGTGCCGAGGCCTTGAAAGGCTTGGCCGACATCGGCGAGAAAGAAGGCGGAGAGCCGGAGTTCGGGTCGGGACATGTCGGCAGCCGGGCATGGCTTCGCAGCCTGCACACAGGCACATACGCAGAGACACGTCTGCCCTTTCTCTTGGAGAAGTCTCGCAGGCAGAAGACACTTCATCACGCAGGCTGGCTAGCTGATAGAAGGGGAGACAAGATCATGTTTTTTGCGCACTGTTGGGAGTCTCTGGTCCTCCAGGCCACAGAACATGTGGCGGTGCTTGAGGTCGTGGCCTCTAGGAGCTGAGACCCAAGTCACTGCAACGGAATCTTCACGCGCAGATGTTCTCAGGTCTGCCGCGCCTTGGAGCAGCGAGGCTGCAAGGTGCGCGGGCACAGCGGGCACGCTGCCTGGAGATGCAATGTAGCCATTCAAAGCTGCTCTGGAATTTGGTGGAAATAACAGGAGGTCAAGTGAGTCAAGTGCTTGCAATGGCAGGTAACAATTCTTCCTGTAGACGCCGAAGGCTGGAAACATGATTGTGCAACTTGTCGCACAGCCTGCATCTGTCCCCGGCGTGGCGCGCACAACGTGAAGTGGTGAAACGGTGAAGCCAAGGAGAGTTTTGTTTCAAGTTTGTGTGTGGTGGGACTTGTTTCGGGCTTCAGGCCTGGTGAACCCGGCTGCTGTGGAGGTGCTGCCGCTCCAGACTCCAGACACATGGGGAAGCCGTGAGCGGCCCTCGAAGAGCCAGGTGATAGGCCACTAGTCACTAGACTACGCACGAAGAGACGAGCAGCAAGCGACTTTCGGGCTGTAACATCGCAGAACGAGTGAGGACGGTCTTGTGCCTCGCAGGCAGCGATGACGCCTCAGACGATTTGCATTAGCATCATGTGCCTTGGCATTGTCCGCAGTTTACGCATGTATACAAACGTCCCCCTTGAAACGCTGGATCGAGCCTTTCGTGCTTGCCAGGCATTCCAACAACGAGACGGGTGCTCTTCAGCCGATTCAAGAGATCGCCGCACGAGCCAGGTGGCCGTTCTTGATCGAACGAAGCCTTGAGCCAACGTCTTCCGTGGCAGGAAAGCTTCGCACAGCGAAATGAACTCAGAGTGTTGGTGCTTGTGTTAGTTCAGCCTATTTTTCCACCTCGGTTCATGCGACACTGAGACGACCCCGATGTAAGTCGACTTCCGAGCCAGCACGTTCACAAAGGTGTACGTGCACTGCGATGCTTCACAGAAGCTTGGCCGAACCGGGCAGTTGGTGTAATTCTAGGGACGTGCCAGCACTGAACAAGAGCTATGCCTCAATCTTTCACGGGCAGCCAACTAGTGGAAGAGACTGGGGCAGCGCAGCCCAGAGCCCTGGTAAACGTGCTGCTCCTACAGTGTACCCGTGGGATCACATGCTCAGGAGCCTGGGCAAGCTGCTGGTGAATGTGGACGAGCCGCCCGAATGCATGTGTTGAAACCCAACTCTTTCTTGAAACCTGCCGTGCTCACTGGACTTGCGAATCGATACTCATTTCACGATAGATCGGTCTGGCACCCTGGGAAGAAGTATTTTTTGCCCAAATGTTTCTGGGTATTGATTGGTAGAGCTTCGTGCCAACGTGAAGGTGTCGGTAGCAAGCCGTGTCGAGAGTTAAGCCCGGCTAGGTCAACAACACAAAGAATTGTGCGGTCCTGTTGTGCTTGGGCGACAGGAAGTCTTCGCGTTCCGGGTTTAAGAGTTGGACGAACGGAAAAGAGCTCAACCTGCACCTAAGCTCACATCCCGATGAACCCTAGTTATAAGCCCTATTTACAACCCCGAAGTCACGAAAGCTCGCGCGATGTTTTTTTGGATCGGGGCGGCGTTGAGGGAGGTAGATAGGGATACGAAAGTGGGTTTTGCGGGCGAGAGGGGGAGGGAATCGCGATTGAAAAATCCGTCGGAAACTCACTTAGCCTTTCGGTTCGTACGTGATTGTTTGAACTGAGGCTTGTTGGGTGTGTGTGTGTGTGTGTAAAAAATAGTAGTGGACGTTGTTATTGTGCGTCATGGATGCCATGGTTTCGGATGCGATCGAAGATGTGCGTTATCTGGGCTGGGCTGGGCTGGGCTGNNAGTTAGGGCTGTTTTGGGCCGGGGCGGCTGGGGTGGGCTGGCCCAGGCTGGGGCGCTGCGCTGGGGCTGGGCTGGGCTGGGCTGGGGCTGGGGCTGGGGCTGGGGCTGTCTCTGGGCTGGGCTGGGCTGGGCTGGGCTGGGCTGGGCTGGGCTGGGCTGGGCTGGGCTGGGGTTTTTCTGATCTGGCGCGCATGCTCTTTTTCCCGCACTGGCACATGGATCTTGGTTGGTATGATGTTGGCGTGGGCGGTCTGGGTTTGGGATGCACCCGCACATGCTATGCATGGCCGTGGTCGGAACCACTCCATGCGCAAACCTTTACGTACCACACGTGCATGGCATGGTACACATCAAATCATGCTTACTGGCTGCATTAGACCCAGTCCACCGACTCACATAATGTTTCGTGTCTGCATCAATCCCTCTTACTCATTGACATCCTATGACATCCTGCTAGGTAGTTTCATGAACCCTCCTTCATCCTCCTGGTCTCACTCGGCTAGCTTTCGTTCGCCTCGGCCCGCCCCTCAAGTCGTAGTTGGCTGCTCGCATGAAGTAGCCCATCAAGTTGCTCAACGAACTCAGGCTCCTCGCCCGGATTGCTCAAGCTGTGAGAGTCGAAGTCAGCTACGCATGTGCTTCCAGGCTAGGTATTGACCTGCTGACGATCGCCGGCCACAAGCTCTATGCGCCGAAAGGCGTTGGCGCAGCCCAGATGCAAGGTAAGTTTTGCAGGCAGGCAGCTTCAGGCAGCCGTGGCAGGGGTTGTCAGCCGTTGTCCTTGGAGTTGCATCCCGTTGCCAAGCTCAGGCCCTCTACAAACGCTCGACAGTGCCGGCCGCAAGCCGAGATCATGCGAGCCGTCACGATACAATTTACCTGGCAGAGTGAAGCATCAACAACGCGGTCGGAGTACGCCGGAGTGCCTGCTAGCCACTCATCTTCCGCTAATGCATCTTCGCTGCGGTGGCGTCGCAGTTGTTGTAAGTAAAGAGCTTTGCGGCGGCAGATGCAGAAGGCTTGCAGAAAACAACGTGGCAGATTAGCAGATCCGGGCTGTGCAGCAAGAGCAAGATGGATGGAACCAAGAGAAGGCAACGTTTGGAAGGCATTTAACATGGCACATTCAGCCAGAGGTCCAAAGCAGACCGCGCTGTGCGAAATACATCGAAATCCAGGGGCCCAGAGGCTTCGGACTCCAGCAAAACCATGCAAAACCGAGATGCCGCGTCACGACGTCTCCAGACTTTGCAAAAGGCCAAAACGCACTACTGGTAAGGGGTCGAAGTGGTGCTATCTGTGTTGCTTTGATAAGCTCCACTCGCATGGTGCCACGCCGCCACGAGGACTTGCCGGCATTGCTGCATGGAGCCGGCCAGGCCCCTCGGCCTCACCAAGCTGCCATGTGCAAATCGGAGGTTTAGGGCGCGGGGAGGGGGGTCTATTGCATTTTATAAGGGGGAGTTGTGATTGGTATTGCCATTTAATGCCATTCTTTGCTAAGACTTTAAGGCGGTGTGACCTGACCTCGACAACTGGCCCTTGCCATGCTTGTCCCAAAAGACGCAAAAGTACGTGATCAAGGAATCTGGGCGTCGTGCAAGCCAGGCCCTCAGTGAGAACCAGGGTATTACATTCGTAGCTGTTGTGTCATGATGGCCAGGCACAGAGAATGTCATCCACATCGTTGGGCTCGGCGAGGCGCTTTGTTGCCGTGCCACTTGCAACACCCTATTTCTGTCGAAGGCAGCTTCAAGGAAGCTCCAGCCTTTGCATGCAGGTTTGCGAGATACATCGAAACGCACATGTGCCGTCAACATCGCCCAAGTACGAAGCCCCAGCCGAGTGCCCAGGACCAAAAGAAAACAAGTGGACCAGCATGGCAGAAGAGCGCAATCAAACCGTCAACCAAAAGTCATGTTTTGGCGTGGAAGCTGGAAAACACCCTGCCGCATATCGGCAACACTTCCCGTCGCAAGAACGACCGGGAATTTGAAGCAAGAGGTCCCGCCGTGAGCCAGACGTCCCCGCACTGCAAAGGGTGGGCAAGATTGTCGGGAATGCCTGCTGTGCAGTGCATAACAGGCATGCCGGATTGCACATCGGGACTTGGCAAAGCGTGGCCCTTAAGCCTTGAGCTGCCATGGCCAACGTTGTGCCTGAAGTGGATCTTCGTCAGGCGAGCAGATGCAGAGAGTCGGCATGTTGTTGAAGCTCAGGAACGCGAGACACATGCGCCAGATGAGAGACAGGCCGCAAGTCAGTTCTTGTTAGAGAAACTCGGCCTCTTCAAGCTTTCTCTCAAACTGCACACATTCGACTCGCACGTTATATCGACCCTTCTGAGAAATTCCGGCACCTACGTGTGCGACAGGCTTCATGACCAGCTTGCGAAGCGCCTCTTGCCTTTGTTGAGTTTGTTTTCTGAGAGCCGCTCTCGGTCTGGAGAGGCCCTGAAATCTCTCCTACCGGCAGTAGCGAGAATCTTGTCTTCAAGTCAGGTTTGGGCTCAAGGGTCCGGGCCCCAGCCAGACCGTGTCTCAACCGCCTCCTACGTCGCACGCCCGTTTGGAGGCCCATTTGATGAGGCGAAATGGTCCGAGTGAGGCTTGGTGACTACCGAAGACACAGCGAGGGTTGGAACACGGAGTTTTGGAGCGGCCGTGCTCGGATGAGCTGTGATCAGCTGCCTTTGCTTGCCTGCTCGCACATTCACGAATCCCTGAGAATGTTTGCCCAATGTTGCAAGTTGCAAGTTTTCAGGCAAGATTGCCGAATACGCTCTCGGCTTCCTTTTACAAGGCCTCGCCGAAGTTTTATGCATGCCATGAGAGCAGAGACAGCGCCGCTTCCCTCTGTTGCTTCGTGGCCGCAGGTGGAAGCAAACACGCTGCTGTCGGAGGCTTCCTGCCCAGCTTCGGATGCCACAAAGCAGCTTCAAGTTACGAGTGCTCCTGTCTGGTATGGTGCCCGGGGTTGATCGGATGCCCTCACAGAACAACTTGCCCCAGTTTCCTGGCAGCTCTGTAGACCTGCGAACAGAGGTCGGCGATGATGTTGCCGCTTCTGCCGGAGCAGCATGCCACAGCAGCTAGACAGATAAGGCATTCCGTATTGGCCTCGCTGCTGTCATGCTGCCAGCTTGAGGCGATGAGGTGCACATGTCCCACGTTCTGGAGGCCCGGCGAGTTTGGGGAAGGCATGTCGAGATCCGAAGCCTCGCCAGGCCATGGGGGTGAGCAAGGCTGGACCTTCACTTTGTTTGGGAAGAGCTCGGGATTTTCCGTCGCAAGGAGTGGGCCATGGGAACCTGCCGCTTCACTGTTGGCAGAGAGACAACGCCTGCGGAGGTGCAGACTGTGAGAGGGGGTATAGCACTTCGTATGTCGACGTGTAGTTTAAGCCGACATTGTGCGTCCCAAGTACCGTATCGTGAAACGACATTGCCTGCTGCCTCTGGCTTGAAGACCACGCTTGTGCTACGACACGGTGAGCTCATCCAGCTCCTGAAGCAAATTCCCACAGTAGGTATTCCTCGGTACGGTTGGCCTGGGGGCTGGGGAATGGGAAACTTGTCGAGTTTGCTTCCCCAGCCTGATGGTCGGCTAGGCTAGGCTGGGGTGTGCTGCCTCGGGACAGATCGTCGTAAACTGCTCCGGGCTGGCAGGGAAGCAGCCTGGGCCAGAAGCACAGAACGTGCGAGGAAAAACGCTTTTAATTTGGTTCTGTAAGCCGGTGGCTTGTGACGATACGGTGCATCCACGCACTCCCAAGCCCGACGTAGCCCTGCCAGAGCCGATTCTGTGTCCCTCTGTTTGCAGATCGACCGGGCTGCTTTGACTATCGCGTCCGCGGTGTGCAGGCGGGCGAGTCTGGCGACTGTCTTTTGCTTCAGCCAGCCTCCGCAATTGCACACTTTCAGAAGTTTGTCTGGCGCATTCTGGGTCAGGGGCCTTCCTGCGAAACACTTCCTGTGGGACTGTCACATACTGTAGCAAGCCTGCGGGTTGTTCCGCTTCGACTGTCATCCAAGATCTGCGAGCCCTATCGGGGGCAGCGCAGTACCTGAGCTACAACTTGACCCGCACAGCTTCAAGCTGAAGATGTCAGGCTCATGCCGTCGGAGAATGCGGCCGAGGAGCATTATGCTTTCTCTGAGCTTCAGTTGCGACCTCATGGAGTGCTTGAATGCAGATGCCCGGAGGCCCAAGATGATGTTGACAGAGACTTGGAGGAGGCCAAGACGAGGGATGCTGCTGTGTACGCTGAATGCAGGCTGCAATCACACAGCTCCTCTTCCTTAATCGCTTCCGCTTTTTATGAAACACCCCCCTAATAAGAAAGCCCACACTGGGGCGAATCCTCCCGAAATCATGCCTGCCCTTTAAAACCTATTCTGAATTAGGGGGAGGGTTTCGAGGCTTGAGCAAAAGCAAGAGCAAGAGCAAAAGCGAGAGCATCACCAAGAGCAAAGCAAAATCTTGAGTGGGAGTAAGAGCAAGAGCAGGAGCAAAAGCGGAGCAATAGCCAGAGACGCAGCAGAAGCAGGAGCAAGAGCACGACCCCCCCAAAAGGGGCAGTAGAGATAACAAAATACCACCGAATAATTGACTATTTTCAGAGTTTTTATTCAGCGGGCCCCCGGGTTTAAATATTGGGGGGAACTAGCGTGACCACATCGCCTGACCAGCAGGAACCATGTGCCGTTCAAGCTACTGCAGTCATAATGAGAGAGAACGAGGGATTGTAGAAGAGATTTCTGACGAGCTCCTTCCTCTGCAGATGGACCCGTCCTCCGTGAAGCTCACGCGGTTTACCCACGGCATGGGTTGCTCGGCATTGAAGCTCTGGTCTTTTTGAAGGCAGCTAATTATGGTGGTGTGCACGGCAAGTCATATCTCCAAAGTACTGCATGTGTTGTCCCCTTGGAGACACAAGACAAACTGTTGCTGTTCCTTGTTCCAGATTCCAGAGATGATTTGTTGGGGACGTTTGTCGTATTCAGGATACACGAGATGCACTGGGTCATTGTGCGCTTGAAGCCCTCAACCCTGCAGTTTCGACATGTTCTGACCATACTCCGATTTCTGGGTTGTGCATGCCGCAGGATTTACAACCAGCCTGTTGGCCAGGCAAAGCAATAAGACATGTCGATACGCTTGTAGCCAGCAAAGCTGATCGGACCAGCTAAAACCCCCATATTGACTATGACCCCGGCGCCTGGAAGCCGACCCTTAATCTGAGCTCACGAAGGTGGCGTTGAAGATCCAATCCAAACGTCGGAAGGAGCATCTGACAAAGCACAATCCCGCCGCAAACAACCCAAACCCACTTGGACGGTCTCAATGCCGCATCAAAGCTATGCGGGTGACGGTCAGCTCGACGGCGGACAACTGCGACTCTCGCTTCAAGTACTGGAACTTGCACAGGGCTTTCGGTCTGCACCCTGCTGGCTTGGCTCATTGCAACGCCAGACATGTTTTCCCTTGCCTTTCAACACAGCACCCTTCGGACGGCAGGTTGATTCGGGTTTGCTGAGTTTGCCGCTGGGGCCCATTGGATTTTAGGGCATGTCGGAAGACGCGGGATCCAAAGCAGTTCAAGGTTCGGGCCGCGCAGGACACGACATGTCACGACTTACGACTTTTCTGTGGCCCCTCAGCCACTTGCTGCCTGTTGTTCATTAAACTCAACAGTCTGCAAGGAGGGATGGGTGCTGGAGCTCGAAGTGTCCGAGAAGACAACAGCTGTTTGGCATCATTTTTGACTCAGACGCACACGGTTCTCTGCTTCCTATATGTGCCGACTGAGGTAAGGGACCAATACAAGTTGATGTCAGAACGACGACATGGCATAGCGGAGTGATATGATTTATCACGAGATCAAACTTGCCACCTTTATTACAACAGTGCGTGCTCACACTTGTGTCTGCAGCATCAGGAACCGAGCCCTGTCTGAGGTGGCTGCGCTCAAAAAACTGCTGGCAGGGCCACCCCACTTTCTCGGTGTTGTGGCAGGCACCAAGGTTCTGCTCCTGGTCTGAATTTCTGACTAAACTCGGTCGCTTGGGTTGTGTCCAAGCCGGCGCTTCAGGGCAACTTGCCAAGACTTTTCACTCGTCGAGTCAATCGCTCCCAGGTTTCGTGACAATGGAGCCGTGGCGGCACCAGCCGGAGTGAAGCTGTAAGCCGGTCCACAGCCCGTACGGCGGCCGGCGAGTGCATGAATCTATTGGAGTAGTTGAGCCTGTGTGGCATTGCATGCAGCCAAGGTGTCCTGACAACTTTGTTCAACAAAGAGATTGTACATAGCCACGCACTCTGGCTGCATCTCATGAGAGCGCCTGCGCTCATGTGGAGCAGACTCCGCGAGGCAGTGTTGTGCTAAGTGCCAGGTGACGCTTCTCAACGCCGCTGAGCTGACCCAAGACGGTTTTATGTTGGCTAGGCAGGACCGAAGGCTCAGCAAACTACCTTTGTGCCATCAAGTCTTGCAAGAGTCTTCGTCAACATTATGCACCGGAGTAATTACAGTAGTGCACGCAGAGTCTGTGTTCATAGCTGACCGCACCCGATCGCACCCGCAGAAAATGGATCAATTGCTCTCGAGGTCAATGATGACAGAATGTTGCCATTCCCGGCCGACTTCCTCTGGGGTGCAGCGACAGCTGCGTATCAAATTGAGGGTGCAGTGTCTCAGCCGTCAAGTTCAGAACAGAAGCGCACTCCGTTTTGGCAGTGTGGGGCGAGGCTCGACCTCTTGGTTTTCGTTTAGTTTGCTAAAACGAGGAGCTTCCATTGTACTGCATGTGCACATGAAAAATGCTCGTGTGCGTCAGATGACACTAAGAGCACGTGTCAAGCTAAAGGCTCTAAGTCTACGAGTGCCTTAGGAGCACTTCACGAAGCGACTGGGCTTGTTGGTGCTGGGTTGGGAGTCTGAGTTTGTGTACTGCAGGCAGACAAGGAGGGACGAAGTCCAAGCATTTGGGACACGTTCTGCTCCATCCCGGGGAAAGTCCACAATGGGGATTCAGGTGCCGCGGCATGAATGGTCAAGCAAGTGTGTCAGTGACAAGATCTCAAAAAGCTTCAGGCATCCACTTGTAAGTAGCTGCTGGGCCCTCCAAGCTTTTCCTATTAACAATTATTAACCTGACACCCGAATGCTGCTGTGTCCCGAATACGCGGCATCCTCGCTCTCGACTCTCATTTAAGATTGTTCTGCGTTTGCTGCAGAAGTCCTCGTTTTAGCCGTGCTTGACCCTGGGCCATCCTCGCGCGTCAAAAGGCTGATGCCACGTATCCCGGACTAGTGAATTTGCCTGTGATTCGAGAGGTTTCCAACATGTGCTTGGTGCATGCACAGATTAACAACGCGAGGAACGGCACAAGTCAGGCGACAGCATTCCAAACATCCTGGAGCACCCCCAGGCTTCCAAGACCACAGCATGCGCACCGCACTGCGCCGAAGAACAGCCGCCCGCGAGCTTATGAGAGGCGGAGCACCCAACCTCTGCACGACACTATGGCTGCAGCACGATTGCCAAAGGCCCAAACGCACGGGACTGTGGCGGGAAACGATGCTGGCGGGAGCACGATTTTGATCGTCGCCACATTCCGAAGCCCGTTTGGATCGACGGACGGGACTTCTAGGTTCTAGACCACAGCTGCTAGACCGGACTGCGGCGGCGGTGCCATTTCTACGGCACAGCACTATAGTCACTATGGTGCTAAAAGCACGATTGTACAATGGATCGGGCCTCCGGCGATTTCAGTCGAAATCTACACCGCGCAACTGCCTCGGGCAGAAGAGCTGCTGAACAGGGGCGGAAGTCGGCTAAAGGCACATTCTGGGCACATCTTTCCAGTGATTAATTATGGGCGTATACATGCAGAACGTCTCAGCAGCCCAGCGGCCCAGCACTTGCTGGTTGAGTGTCGTGGTTTGGAGTTTGGGAGTTTGTTCCGTCCTTGGAGACAAGTGGAAGCTGATGTTCAACGTGCTGCAGCCGGAGTTTCCCCAGCATCCTGCACGACTGAAGACAAACGTACGAGTGTCTGTTGGGGTATTGTGTTCGGGCAAGCACGCTTGGCATGCGGTTCGAGACTGAAGACAGACTTCTGTGCAGGAGCTCATGCTTGTGAACACTACTACAGCAGCTCGGAGGTTGTCAGTAACCGTTTTGGCACTCTGTGTGCAAGTAGGAAGGATCGACCTAGGTCGACAAAAGATAACTAGGATATTGGACTATGAGACGCAAAGACCGCTGCTGAAGAACCACCCCCTTCCCCAATTGCTGAGGATGGTCTGATGATGTTAAACTCATGAAAGAGCTGGGACACCTTGGCCTGCAATCAAGGTCACCTCAATCTGTATGCGCAGTCTAGGTTGAGATTCCGCAGAGGCTCGCCGCGCCTCGTGAAGACATCCACCTCTCGGTTGGCTGAAGAACTGTTTCGCATGTGCAGAGCGGAGCTGGGTAGTTTGCCGAGTCGACCCGATGTCACAGTGCTGCAGTTGCTCTTTTTCGCAAGTATATTCGCTAGCAAAGCATGAAAGCATCCTCAACTCGACTTGGCACCGCATTCGCCACTCAGCTCAGGATTGAAAGCATATCGTTTCTCTATCTCCTGGTCGAGGTCGCTTCGTCTTCTTGATTGCCTAGATTTGAGCATTGATGTCGGCATCACATTGCCCAATAATGCAGCATGCACCCCTAGGTTGCTCCCGGCCGGTACGGGCAAACCGAACCAAAGAGCTGTCGATTTTTACCAGTCGCTGTTGTCAGAGCCGCTTGCCTGCACCCCCCGTCACGAAGCACCGTGAAGCTGCATGTCCCTCAGCGCCAGTTGGTATACCTAAGGCTCTGCAGCAGTGGGAGCCTCCGCAGCACCAGTTCTGAAAGTCGCTGCGTTTTCGTACGGTGAGCTGGCAAGACCAGAGAGGAGCCGGGTTGTTTGAGAGCAAGCCTGGCATGGCCCAGTGGAGTGCTGAGGATCACTCCCGTTGTCACACTATACCACTGGGATCTTCCACAATGCTTGGAAGACAAGCAGCTTGTCTTGCAGTGATGAGCAGCAGTAGTAAAGACGAGAGACTGTAGTGCCTATTGACGTGCAATCTGTTTGGATGGATCATGATAATTTGATAGAGCTGTCGAGATACATGTCCAATCGCTAGTCTACTTGAACATCAAGAAGTCGCTCACGTGACAATACGGACAGACTGCGGGGCTCGTTCTCGCATCTCTTTTTCTGATGTAACTTGCCGTCCCAAGGTACGGTGGATGGCTGTCTCGCCAGGCCAGACTTGGTCTCAGCTTACACGATGGTCCCAAAACTCTTGAACTGTGCCGGTATCGAGAACCCGGTGGGCTTTTTCAGCATGTCATGCAGTGAGTCGCCGCTGCACCCTACGAAACACACCCCTGATTATGAAATCGCTGTCTGCAAAACATCCCAGCCTGGCAAAACCAAAGTCACGACAGCTCTCCCGGGCTAAGATCTTTGTTCAACGTGAGCCTGGGATTCCCTTGTCAGGTTTGGAAGGGGGGGGAGTTTTCGTTGGTTTGTTGGGCTATCCCCCTCGGGGCTGCTGGCCGGGACCTACGAGCCGAGCGTTTGTTTTAAAGGGTAGATTCGAGTCTTGCTTTGGTCTCTTTCGCGAAGGTTTGGGTAGGAGAAACGGGTGAGTCTACTCTGATGCTGCTGATGCTGGCTGCTGATGAAGCTGCGTGGATTCTTGTGAGTGCAGTTCCTTTCATCGGCATTTGTCCATCGGATTCTCTATGATGCTTGGGTTCAATATTGAATCGATGGCGTGAACCGACCGTTCTAGAGCCGCTTTTGCTAGAAGAAGCCGCGCAGGGCAAAGACCCCTACTAGTGGCGCTTACAACCGTCATGTAAGTGCTGCTTCTTTTCTCATTTCGCGAGATGCAGAGCAGGCATTTAGCAGGCATTTTCCTGGCAGTTCTCAACATTAACATGTCTGATTGCATTTTGTCAGTCTGTCCCAGTCCGTGGCTCTCAAGCCATTTGCAGGTTTTTGTTGGCTCTGTCTTGTGAACACCATGGGATGGGCAATGGGTGATGCGTGTTGTGGTGATGATCTGATGCAACAGAGGAGCAAGAGTAGGAGCAAGAGCCTCAGAATAGTAAACACACTTTCGAGTGTCTGTTGGCTATTTCCCCTCGTTCAGCCTTCTGGGTGGGATTAAGCTGCCATGCACGCCTTTCAAAAAATGCCACATTGTGAGGTGCTTGATGACTTTGAGTACTACGCATCCGTATGCTTCGATTGCTTCGGAAGCTGCTCGGCCAATCCTTCGCTTTACGTCCGGTCTACTGGAGCTGCAAGTCAGTGCGAATTGCACAAATGATGGCCGGCAGGCGCAGAGTCAGAGTGTCAGCAAAGGCAAAGTAAAAGAAATCAAGCATCCGCCTGATCACATCATCACGACCTGAGCCTGGCTAGACCCCGTCCTCTAGAGAATGTGAACGACCCCCTGACTGCGACAGAGCTCTCACTTCTTTCTAGGCAGGCAGTGCATTTCGAGCCATCTAAAGAACCGTGCATGGCCTGTAGGGGCATTCAGCACCATGCAGAGCAGAGCAGCCGCAGAATATACTTGTGCATGCCATCATTGGCAAAACTTCGCGACCATGTTGTAAGTGCTTAAGGCTGGTAGCCATGGTTGCCTAGTGCAGGTGACTGCTTGAGTAAGCTAGTTGGCTTCCTTCCCTGAGCCATGGGTTGCGATCCTGTCGTCTACGAAGCTTGCCACGTTGAGGCCCCTGGATTGTCATAGCGTGTCCTGTTCACTGGCTGAGTTGTTGTGGCTTTGGGCGCAGTCAGTTTGAGCCATGCCTCCGTCTCTCGCAACAGTAGCCCGGGCAGCATTGCAAGCACGATTGCACAGGCACAGAATTCCAAGCCGTGTGCAGCACTGATGCAGCGCTTGCCTGGAACTTTCGAGCACCAGCTGCTGTTGGGTCGCGCGGCATCGCAGATGCAGAGTGATGGTCGTACCTAGGGAGCAACACGGTGCCTCTTACACCGCCGTCGAAGTTCCGCTGGAGGCCTCTTGCAGATCGTGGATGAGGTCCTCGTCGAGGTCTTTGCCTTGAGGGAGCTTCCTGCCAGTAATGTCTGACCCGTCGATCAGCACTAAGTCGTGGACCACTGTAGGCCAGCATTCCCTACTGGATCACCGGGGGCACCCTGCTCGGCGCGCTGCGCCATGGTGGGCTTGTATGAGGGTGAGTAGGGAGGGCCGCAAGGGTGCCGGATGTGACGAATTCAGATTGAAGATTTCGAAGATTGCACTTGTTTGAAAGCTCCCTGCCAGCAGCGAGGTGGCTTCATCCCTCACGACGATGACATCGACATAGAGTGCTACGAGGCCGGAACACATGGAAATGTGAGCAGATTTGTCCACGTTGCATTTCAGGAGGATATTGGGAGATTGCAGGAAGCCTTCGCCTCCAGCTTGGCCCTTCAGGATGGGCCTAGGGCCTAGGGCCTAGGGCCCAGGCCGTGCTCGTGGGCCCTCAGGTCATCACCCGGGCAAATTCGCGCTTGGTGCCGGGGACTGGGAGGGAGACTTGGCTGCAAGTGAGAGGACACTCGCTCGGTCCTAGTGGTAGAGGGGCAACTTTTCCAAGGACAGCGCATGGCACGGATCCTTTTCTGGGACACCCTGTGCATCGACGTCTTCCTGCGGAAGAAGCCTTTGGTGGCAGCGACTTGGCAGTGCGAGCAACATCAAACAACCCAGGTTTATCCACAAGCTCTGAGCGCTGCCTCCATTCCGCGATCCTCTGCAGTGTAGTGCGCTGGCGCCCAGGAGCCCAGGTTTCCTTCGGAGTCCGAGGCCAGGGAATCGCAGTGTTGGGGCCTTGGGGCTGCACGATGTCTTGCGCGCCGGTGGCCAACCGCCTGTTCAGCCTAGCTGTCGCGGGATACGGGGGACTTGTACGGCTGGTCTGTTGCATATCATGTGCCATCCCAGAAATGTCCTGTGGGCTTGGGGTGCCACCGTTTCTGGCTCAACCAGTAAAGGTCGCTGGTGAAGTGACAGAATGCAGCTTCAACAACACCTTGGAGCTCCCTGCAGCAGAGAGAAGAGGCTCTTCTGTGCATTGCTTATGCATTCCAGCCCCGTTCTTACAACGATCCAAACAGAAGCTCGCCAAGCAGTCACTGATCTGCAAGCCATGTGCCCGATGGGCGCATCCGTGTCAGCGAGCGATGTCGAAAAAGGGAGCAAACAAGCTGAGGAGCTCCAAACCTCATGGAGACCTTTCAAGCTTAATACGCTCCATGCTTTGCTGGCAGCAACTTTCATGCACCACCATACTATGCCTTCGCTAAAGGTCGCAGAGCTTGAGCATTGCTTGGTGTCCCTGCATCTCCCCTTGCATGTAATGAGAAATTCCATGCCATGTGAACGCCAACGTTGCCTGGCGCGTGGACTGGAAGAGAGTTTGGCTGTGCAGCGTAACGAGTGCTGAAAGCGCACCTTCCCTTCATGATGCAGTACAGTCTGTTCTTTACAGCGGCTGTCCTGTCCAGGAGAACGTCCGAAACACCCGAATATGGTGATCTCAGGAAAGAGGACCGCGCAGCAGGTGCTATGCCACGAAAACTTCTCCTTTTCCTGCTCTGCTGCAAAGGACTTCCTGGCTCCGAGCAAGGAGGCCGAGAGCTGCCCTAAACTCCAACTCTTTGCTGACGGGCGTTCAAAGAGTTCTGACGAGGCCGTGGGTGTCTGCGGCGAGGCTGGTGAGGCTGTTGGACGACCGACGCTGGGGCCACAAAGACGGACCGTGACGGAGTTCTGGGCCGGAACCTGTAAAATATACCAGTCTTTGGAGCTTACAGCTCTGTCGAACGAAGGGCCAGTCCTTCAAACAAAGCTCAACAAAGACTCGGGAGTCTTCAAGGCAGGCTTCGCGTAAAGATCTTCGGCTTACTCGGCATCTCCAAATTGAGAGATTGACCAAGGAAAGGTGCAAACAAGCTGCGTCCTTCCATCGGAGACCAGGCGACTGAGGTCCGCGAGTAGAAACGACAGGGCTTTTGATGAAGATCGTGCCAAGTCTCGAAGCCTGTTCGGAGGTGCCAGCGCTAGGGAAAGGTGCCAACAAGCTCCGAACCTACAGCGGCGACACGCTGCCGGAGGAGCTAGTTCGACAATTGTTGCCAACCTACGCTTACGTGTAGCGACTCATCGCGAGAGCCATGGAGAAAGCGATATTTTTTGATTTTTGAGTTCGTCCCTAAACGATTACCTCCTGTATCCTGCATCGGCACAGGGAAGATCAGGGGAAGTGTCGCAGCAGAGAACAGTGGACACCCAAATTGAGCATGCAGTGCAGCCGCACGAGCGACACTTTGTGTCATCAAGCCCTTGGCAGACAGTGCACTGTCTCCGCAAAATGAACGAAGTCCATGGAAATATAGCTCCCTCACATTAGAGACTACGTAAATCGGGCCTAAAGTTCGAGTGCAAAGTCCGCATGCAACATGCCGGCACCAGAACGGGGAGAACGGAAGGCATCCAGCCACAGGCGACAAGCCACAAAAGCCTAGAGGGAGATGCCCACGAAGCAGAAACGGCATGTTAGATTGCAGGTCGATGTCACATTCTAGAGTCAAGCAAGGCAACATCACAGAATGTCATCCAAAGAAGTCTTTTATCTGCCACCACGAGCTGCTGACATGTAGTCCGTAGACAGGAGTGGACCACGGCACCAGTCCCGACCGAGTTCTGGCGAGCAGCATCAATCCAGGCAGGGGCAGCACCCTGCAAGATGCATGTGCCACGAATTTCGGGTAAGTGGAGACCCATGGTGCGATCTTGCGATCTTGATGATCTGGTTTGGGCGAGGATGGTTTTGAATGGAAGACGGAGTGTCACGTGATGTGCAGCCCACCTGTCTCTTGTCACTGTCACGAAAGCTAGCTCTGTGGAGCTTGCGGGAGTTTTCGTTTACCATTCCAGGTAATAGAGAACTAGGCCAAAATAGCATGCAGGACCTTATCTGGTCCGTTCACAACAGACCATATATAAAGGGGGGGAAGGGGGAGGCCCCCAGTTCCACCACGCAAATGATTGATTCAGAACCAACAACCCCTCCCCCCAAGGTCCCGATAACATTGTATAAGGTGGGGGGGGGGGGGCCACCTGTGTTCCCCCCCCCACCTCAAGGTCCATCATGGTCCGTCTGTTTAAGCAACATCGCAACCTGCGTTTTGTGCTTGCGTGGCCGAGTGCGTCTACGTAGCAGTTTTCACGTTTGACACCTCAGGAATTAGCTACGCTGCCACCAGGACAGATCGAAGCTGCTCGTAGATGGCCGAGTCATTGCCTACGCAGGGACACTCCGATGGGCAATGAGGTCGCTCAAGGCACTACGATACGACAAGGGTGTATCTTTATGTGGGCCAGTGCCAGGCAGAATAATGGTTTCATCTTGCAGGCTTAAGCTTCATGGCACTACATACGTGCTTGCATCCACGTTGCCCGAGCTCTGTAGACTCTGGTTCCTTTGTTGCCCTAGCTTTCGCGGCCCCTCCTCACGTTCAGGACAAGGCGCAAAGACGCTGTCCGGACTGGCAAGTCTTCATCGGTGGTTGCTGGCGCTGCCAGCCCTGCAACAAGATCATCGATGAGCAGTGCCTTGACGGCGAGTTATGGTGAGCTGGTCACGGAGGTTTGGCCGCCTGTGGCCTGGTGGTTTGTGCATGCATCGGGGCGATGTTTGACTCGTGCTTGGTGGTGCCCGGTCATGGCATCACCGGACTTGGTGCTTCTGTACCAATCGTGCCAACTCCTGAAAGCTTTTTGTGTTATCCGGCCGAGACGGTGGCTGCAACCGAGGCATGTCACCACAGAGCTTCACAAGACCAGGCCGGGCACCAAGCGTTTGCAAAAGCAAAAGGCGCACGTCGTCCGACAAAGCCGGTTCCATGGACAATTTCTCGTCTCCAGCAGGTACTCGTAGAAGGATACGGTCGTATTTAATCGATCCGACAGCCGTTGGGAGCTTGGGATGGCACGCTCCACGCAGGTTGGCTCGCTGGCAAGAGGCCTCGGCTTAGCAGGGGTTGGAGACCGGACATCTTGAGAGCAGAGATCCCGAACTTTGCTGTCGCCTATTGCCGTCAGTTCCCTGTTGCGCGTTCCAGCCTCCTCTATACTTGCGCACCAGACTGGTTTCTCGGCTGTGCGCAGGCCCAAAGTTTGGAATCATGTGGCCACAGGCTCAGCTAACCGGAGGATAGACTGCAGTGGTTAGTGGTTGCTGTTGCAGCTTGCTGAGCACGACCGGGTTCCCGGTAATCTAAATCTAAACGAGTGTGACCTGAGAGCATGTTGGGACAAGCTTGAGGCTACAAGCCACCTGAGCTGCCATACTTGGCCTATGTTCCTCATGCCACTTGCCATCCTACAGATTGTGTTTTCATCCAGTGTCGTTTCCAGCAGCTTCAGTTGCAGTGTGAATGCACGAGCCTCCCGTAAGGCCTTTGCAGAGTGGCCCTCGGGCACGGTCTCACAGAAAGCGCTTTCGCGGAAGCTCAGGAAGACGGATCCAGATTTCTGATGTGCCTTCTGTGTCGAAAGAGCGGCAAACCGAAGGGCACTTGGGTGACGGATCTCGCATCCCATTCAGGAACGCATCTTGGCCTCGACGATATCGTTCCCCAGCCAGACATTCACGGCGGTGCAAATCCAGGAATCGGACATGAGACATATGAGTCGGATCACCCATTTTTGGCTCTGGCGTCCCGCTGACTCACTCATCAACTCGCTCACTCAACAGCTTTGTGTCCAAGCTGAAGCTCAGGCATGAGATGCCCGACGGTTCCAAGGAGCATCGCCGCAATCTCCAGACACATGGCAACAAGTTTGACATCATCAGATGCGTGTCGCACCCATCTAGGAACTCCGATAATGCAACGGTGTTTGCGTTGGTGCTTCTGCGAGGTCATCAGTTGGTTTCTGCCGTCTCCGATGCAAGTACTGAAGCATTTAGAATGCATCCTATCTTCCCAGTGCAAGAAATATTGCAGTCGGAACGGTTTGGATGTTTCGACGCCACTCCGGAGATTCCTTGGCAAGCTTCGACACTAGCAGGTACTCTCGTAGGTAGTAGGCCTAAAGCAAGCATGAAAGTCAACCTGTGGACATTCCTCTGCAACATGGGACTGGGCCTGTCTATCCTATCCACGTAATTGCCCGAGGAACTATCCTCCAGACCACCCCTGGTATGTGGAGAATGTCACGCTGGCGCGCATCGAGTACCACCCGATGGACAAACGGGATAAAACCTCGGCTCACTGCCCAAGCTCGCGAAATCAGAATGATGTGTGATCTGGGCAACAGCCTCGCCACCCTTAAGTTATGTACAGAGCCGATGCCGATACGACTCGTAGTTAGACGCTCCTCGCTCCATGCTTTCAATGCCAGGACAGGGAAGTGTCAGAGGAGCCTGACCTTGCATCGCCTCAATCTAGCTATGAGGCGGAGCCTTACGCGCCTTGCCCGGTCAATGTTCCGACTGGTGTCTGTTGTTGATTCAAGATTACGAGAACTTGCTGAGTTCATGAGGCGGCTGACGAGGTGACAGTGCCCAGTACGCAGAAGCGGCCGCCTCGGCAAGAAATGAGAAAGTCGTACTCAATGCAAAGATCGGCAAGGACTTAGTTTTTCAACTTGTGAATCTGGGTGCAGAGGATGATGCAAAGTGATAGGATTGCTAGGGGCGATAGAGAACACGAGGAGCAGCTGTTTGCTCAATACCAGATTCCTTGTGCTCAGCACTGAAAGCCGAGTCGCAAAAGTTAAGGAACAAGCTCTCGGATGAGTACCGAGAACTAGCCGATGACCCAGACAACAGTGGAGGCAGCGAAGCAAAGACGTGGCTGCAAGTTGAGCAGCTGGACCGCAACGATCTTAGCCTAAAATTTGTAAGAATCTGCAAGAAGCCGGGAACTTTCAGCCCTGATGATCCTTTGGACAGATAGTACATCAGACCGCAGGAGACGGCAGCTTCCTCCGGACTGGGAGAGTGCCTGTGACAGCGACTTTTGGCTGGCACATGACTGCGGAATTTTGCGTAGCTTCTTTCTGAGAGGTGACTGGGATGCCGAGGCTCTGCCCCTTGCCCTTCCCCCCTCCTGTCCACGCCTCCAGGCCTAGCCTCTCTGTGCTGAGAGAGGATATTCCCAGCATTTTTATGTCTCGCTAGCTCAGGAGGGCAATACATATTACTACCACTGCAAGGACCGTGTGCCGCAGTGGCAGCCGCTTGGAATCTGTTGCTATCGATTGGTGCTGCTGCACCGGTAGCTTTCTTCATCCTGTCTGCTGCAGCTTTTCGTTCAACGATTGTCCGCTTCGGATCACACTTCAGCGGAGAGTCTCAAGACCCAAGATCATGTCCTTACTGTACAGAAGTCGCTCAGAAATAGGAGTCCGGAATTGCGTGCTGAAAATCTTTCAGTTTGTTGTTTCCAGCGTGCTTGGAACACAAGCCTTGCCTCGGCCTTGATATGTCCTGAGGTTTCCAATGACGAGTTAATCGTGCTACAGTGAGTGGCACTTTGGATGAGCAGAGCGAGAGTGCTTGATTTCAAAGTCGCATGCCAGCCATGTGTGACTCGTGCAAACCACAGCAAAAGTCAAAACAAATAGGAATGACAGAGCAATGATAATGCCATGGTGCAAAGGGAAAGGCGAAGAAGAAACAGTACGTGAAACGTGCGCGAGCAGCTTGCCGACAGCTTGTGCGATGACTTGTGTAGTCAGGAGCTGCGCGGCTGCAGAAGCAGATAAACAGACAACAGACGGTCACCGTCAGCTGGAGTGAGAAAAAGGCGTTTTGGGGATTCGGGGTTTAGTGTGCGGTTTGAGTTCGGTTTGTGAGGGATTTGTGCATACATTGCCGCATTTGCTCATGGAGCAAAGGCTTCGCTGTTGGGCTCATGGGGCAGCGGCCGTGTGGCTCTCTCAGATGACAGGTGCACCCGCTGCGGCGCATTGACTTTCACGGCCTTCTCGTTCCGGCACCTTGCAGAGCCCAGGCCAGGCGAAACGTGGAAGCAAAATTTTGGCCATCCATTGCAAGGAAAGTCCTGAGGATCACGTCAGCCTAGGCCTAGCCCACCACATCTATTGAGCTTACTGTAGATCTTGGAGAATTAGCTTGTTCTGTGGCTGCTTGAACCCCTTTTGCGCGGCAGAACTCGCTGTTTCCCGGCGTAGCGGACCCAGTCAAGAAATGCAGGAGGCAGCAAACGTGAGAGACCTGGCCTTGCAAAGCACTGCCCTGCTTAAGGCCTTCCTGGACCGCCGCCTTGAAGCAAAGAAGGGACGATTTCCAATGTCTTGAGTTGCGAGTTGCAGTAGGGCACAGTGGGTAAGCATGGGGTCCGGTGGAAGAGAAACAGATAGCAGCAGAAGCGGCTGTGGGAAGGGCTCTTCTCCAGAAGCGTCAGCGACTGTTGGAACAGCGACAGAAGAATCCTGCAGGGTGTTATGGGCCGAGCTGGTCGTCGGAAGTATGCCTCTGGAATCACTCCGATGCAGATTCTGCAGGAGGCCAGCGTCAAAGTGCGGCCCGGGGTGAATTGATCATTCTCGAGTTATACACTCAGGGTTGTGTTCTGAAAAGGTGAAACTCAAAGCCTGACACAGAGCTCGAGTGAAGCCCTGGAGTTCGACTCTGGCCTGTCACACCAGGTGGCGAATCCTGGACCAAGATGGTGAGATCAGCTCCCACGATGTCGCTTGAGCTGCCCCACGGCTCGAAGCTGCGTCGGCATCCTGTTCTGGATGGAGATTTCCAGTTGCGGAACGGAGACAAGCTCTTGCTGTGTTGCGGTTGCTAAGAGTCCAATGCAGTGATGTGGCGCCAAATCTCAATCGAGTGCAAAGGACGAAGTGGGACAATGAGCCGTGCTTAGAATCATGTCCGAACCCGCTTCTTGCACGGCAGCCGGCCCTCACTGCAAACACACAAAGGTATCGTCGTGCAGCTGCGGCCGCCGGATTCCAAGAACCACGCCCGTGCGAGGACGCAGCAAGCTTGCTGGGTGCATCTTGTTAGCGAGTTTCAACCCCTGCTGGTATCTATCTCCCAGCTCGGAAGGTGTGTATTAACTTGAGCGCCTTGGCGCCAGGCATCTGCAGAGGCCACGCTGAGGCGCCTCAGCCAAGAGGAGCTTTGGTTCGAAGTGGAACCGCAACATCTGTTGCAAAAGCGACTGTCATTCTCTGTCTGAAGCATGCCGCCACGCAGGATGGCGAACTGCAGTGTGTACTGTGGTCGCGACTGGGTTGGGTGCTTCGGTGCAAGCATCGAGCAGAATGCGTAGGAACGTTCTTCTCAATCCGACGTGTTTTTCCGAATGTCTTATGGTGGTTTTCCTGTTAGCAACGTGATGCCACTTGAGGCATCGCCCCTGCCCGCGCCGTCCTTTGCGCTTTGTGAAGCAGAGTAATCGGAACTCGTGGCGGACTGCGGCTGGCTGCCACGTGCATGGCGGCGAACCCGTCTGTGAAAGCTCGGCATCTCTCGTGTCTCACGCTTGGTCGGGCCGATGCCAGCCGCAACTTTGCCGTCATCGAAACCACCTCCGCCGCCGCCACCAGCAGCAGCACCGGCGTAGGCACCACCGCCGGTGCCCGCACCGGCCAGCCCCCAGCCACAAGATACTAGCCGCCCTCACCACCACCGCCAGCAGCTCACCACGCCCTTCCGTGCTGTCACAGTGGTTGTTCAAGGGATTCAACGGTGCCAAGCTTACCACTACGCAGGACAGAGGAGCAGGCTAAGAACCGCGCTTTCAACGTTTTGGATTTCTCGAATGAGATTCTGTACAGGACTCTGAGCGAGTCTGGAGCTCGGAGCTCGAACAGCAATGAAGATTATCTCGAACGGCAGCGGCGACCCTCGGAAGACGGCATCTTCAGATGGCCATGACGGCCGTGTCAAGAGCTTTGAGACCTGCATGTCCAGTGCTGTCAGTCGGTGTTAGATGCGTGCTTGAGCCAGCGCCTGTACAGACATCAGATGTGTTTGAATCTGAATGGCTGTCAGTTTCAACTGATACCACCTTCGGCCTACCTTGGACGAAGCCGGAAGAGCTTGCGAGACTTGCAAGCTGTGCATTGGAGTTCTGCCAGTCAGAGGAGTGCTGCAGATAAAATTTGCCTCGAACCATTCGCGAGGCGGCACAAGCAAAGGCAAGAACGCTGTCCTGGACCCCACACAAACCTGAACTGGCCAGTCCGAGAGCAAGTTTAGCTTGCGCATGTGCACGAGGGACAGGCAATCAGATCACTTCCAAAGTCCTGGAAAGATTTATTCGTCGATTTGACAGATCACCCCCGATGCAAGGCCCAGGCCCAGGCTGGTCAGTAAAACCTAGGGCCAGCGACTCTGTCAGAAATCGCTCGGTGCGGTTTGATTCTGTCTCGCTTCTGAGTGTCATGCCGGTGTTGAGTTGTCGCCCAGGTGATGTGAGGTACTGGATCACGCTGAACGCACCTAGTCTCTTGAGACAGTTCAGTCGCAGCATGTCGCAGCAAGTTTCCCAATTCTGGTTGCCGAGAATCGCTGCCTCGAAGCAAATGAGCTGCCTGACGCTCCTAAATCTCCCAAGGAGCCCTGGTGTGCCTGCGCTTTGGGATATGGCAGTGGCGAGCTTCTTGGGCTGAGCAGCGAGCACCGAGCCAGCGAGTTGCTCACATCGCCGTAACCGAGGCATGCCCCGGGCCACAGAGAGGATGCGGGAAAGGAGCCGCCGCACGGCAAAGCACAGAGCTTTCTTGCAGGGCTAAGGCTCAGGCTAAGGCGGCTAAAGCGAATGTGCCGGGGTGGTGCTCGAGCTTCTTTCAATGCCCACTACAACAGCAGTGGCTTAAGCCCTCCTGACTGCAAGCTCATTAGAGTTTGCTTTGAGTCTCCGGCCCCCGGTGTCAGAGCCGCGAAGGTACCTTGCCGCCCATCACATGCTTCTTGCGCACGCCAGAGTGTCTTGACGCAAGCACTGAGAGGGAGTGTCGAGGAGGAAGAGAGGTCGGATCAAGCTGGTTTCTGAAAGCCTTGAGCAGTAAGTCAGTAAGTGTAAGGCCGGTTACTCACATGGCACGTGGCAGCTGTCAGCGTCTGGCCAAGTCTTTGGCCTGCTCAAGAGGCTGTGAAGTGCTACCGTCACAACTACCAACACATCCATGGAGGCAGCATAGGCGGGATCCTTCGGTCTAATGTCGCTGCTGAGTTTGGGAAATTGAAGGCATGCCATGAACAAGGGCTTTCTCAGATCGCGCAATGCCCGCAAATTGGCTCAAACTTTAATTGGACGTGGCTGATGCCAGTTTGTATCTTATACCTGGAACACTGGAACGCGCTCCATTAACGGTCGGCCATATGTTGACGAAGTCATGGCAGCTTGCGCATGCCATCAGCAAAGCCAGCCTCGCTACAGAAAGATTGAACGAAGCTTGCAGCAGCACGCGTTCCACGCCACTTGCCCCGCAACCAACCGAGCCGATCCCTTCCTTACATGGACTCGCTATATCACTAAATCGGTTTTAAAAGCAGCGATGGCGTCGGGGATGGCCTTCGCAAGTTTGGGCCGTCCTTGGCCTCACCAGGTTCAGTGTCTACCTCAGCTAGATTTGCCGAGAGTAGGTGCCCAATCATGATGCCGCACAGGGCGCAATCGGCAGAATAGCTGGCAATACTGAGAGAACTCCAAGTTTCATCCTAGCGCAGTTCAGCTCTCCAGATCTACATGAGTGAAACTAAACTGGTTCTCTAAAGGTCCGTTTCAGGGTCCTTTTTATAAGGGTGCCGTACTGTATTGGGGACCTAGAAAGGGACACTAATTCAGATAACTACCAGTTTTTCTGCAACTACCGCATGGAATGTCGGAGTGCCCCCAACACTGTTAGGCATCATGAGAAGACAAATAGTGGCTTGAGCCCGACAGAATCGAGTCCCGCAACGGGTCGTTGGGGAGGTTCTGCCTGCGGAAATAACTCCGTGACAGCGTGTTGCACGACTTCATAGCATGTGGAAGCATCTTTTAAACTGCCACTGTATCAGGACAAGCTATGCGCGATAACGGTCTTTAGTAAATGCAGTGTGAGCTTCTGAGGCCTGGCACGGCCGCAGAGCGGCTCCAGCGTTCTGCGCCTTCAGGCGCACAGCCATTCCTGGTTGAAGCAAAGGAGCAGCTGGCATCATCTTGTCTATAATGGCATGGCTTTTCGATAAATATGTGAGTTCACTCAGGCCTTCTTGCTCTGTCTTGGCAGTGTAGAGTGCCAGTGGGAGCATGAACCCTTGTCAGGGGCACAAGGGCGAGACGGGTCCCTGCGCCCGATGCTTAAAGAGCGACAGCTTGATCGTGTGCTTGATTTGCTTTCCGGCTGCGTGCTGCTGCTTAGCATCGCATGAGCTTGGACCGATGCTCTCAGAGCCAGGCAGCTGCAGTCGGGATGCGCTTCCGAGTCGAAATGTCAAGCTCCTTGTGCCTCCACAAAGTACAGTTGACAGGAAGCAGCGTGGCCACTGCGACCTTTGCCGGCTTGGCTGCTGGCCTGAGGCAAGCTTCAAGCTGCAGCTCGTAGTCATCCGTGGCTTTTCGACCGCTGATTGCTTGAAAAATCTCGGCGACCACACGACAAATGCCCGCGCAGGAACTCAAGTGCCGGGCGCCGTGGTGTCAGTCGTGCCGCAGGGACTGCTGGGCCGACAGCGATTCAAGAAGTGATGCGGCTTGGGCTTCACTATCGTCCCGCCGTGGCTGGAGTACGCTGGGCACATTGAGCACATGAGCAGATCCACTGGATAAGCTGGGGGTCGCTTTAGTGTACGGCGGGCCCTTCCGGCATGGAATTCATGCGAAATCCAGCAACAGAGAGAGTGAAGCCTTGAAGGATGATCCGAGGCAAGCTCTGGAGCAAGTGAAGGATCCCGACATGGGCACCGACATTGTGTCCAGTGGATTTGTGGGCCAGATCAAGGCACTTAAGCGGCGCGAGAGTTCCCTGTCTCATTGCAGCCGGACTGCACCTGTTCGCAACATCCTATTTTCGTGATCAGGCGGAGCGCATCACCGGAAATATTTCTTTGGTCCTTGAAGTGGAGATGTACAAGGCAGAAGTCGAGGAGACCTGGGCATGGGCCAAGAGGTTCCAAAAACGACCTCCATGGCCCATTGGAGTTGTAGCAAAGCCTCCCTTCCCGGCCCACGTCGACCTACCGCTGCCCTCTTGCAAGGAGCGGCTTTCCCAAATTCCTTGGGCAAAGTCTGTAGAGGTGCGAGTTGGTTACTCAGCTGAATGGAGCATTTCCTGTTCCAGACGGCCGTTGGGGATTTGTGTTTGGCAGGTTTTCAACTGCAGTAATTGACCGGGAAGAAGTAGCTGGGAGCTATCGCAAAGTTGAATAGTCGTTGCAGGTGGCGAGGACGAGTGTGTAGTCGGGTTGTCGGCCGCAAGAGAGAAATCTCCACAGTTCCCAGGGGCCGTTCGCCAGCAGACTTCCGCAACAAATCCGCCTCGACCTATGCCACAGATGCCGGATTCCTTGAAGAATGTGAAGCGCCTTGGATTGCATTTCATAAGGAGCGTGTTCCAGTACCCGGCTGCAGTGTTTTTCCGCAGATGCGCCAAGGACCATCTTGGCCGTCTCGTCGTGCAAAGGCCAAGTGTTGTTCTTTTCCTACAGCACACACATTCGAACCATGTACCGTAGCCTGCGAGACCCGCTGAGAGCTGGTCCTGTGAAAGGTGGAGTTGGAAAGAGCACGGTGGCTGTAAACCTGGCCTTCTCGCTCTACCAAAAAGGCGGGCTGGAACAAGAATGCACGTCAGTCTGGTCATCTGCCGGCTTGATATCGTGATGTGTCGTGACAGGTTACAAAGTTGGAATTTTCGATTGCGACGTCTACGGCCCTTCTTTGCCAGTCATGCTCCGCTTTCAGGACGGTCGTACATGCGCAGACGGTACATAGCTGACACACACACACACACACACACCGATTGCTGGCTTTCAATGCCGATGCATTTCTAGGCGGCAGCCAACTGGGAGAAGCTGTGAAGAGAATAGCGCACCTGGAGCCTAATGAATTCCGGGACCTGTCCAACCGCTACAGCCACAGGAAGACACACCGAAGATGGAGATGTACCAGGATGAGCAAAAGCAGACACTGGGCAGCTTAAGCGGTACCGCGTGTCCCCAATGAAGATCAGCGCTGCAAGGCATATCTGCTTTGCACGCCTGAGCTCATTTCTTTGGCTTTTTCGGCTAAGGAAGCACATCAGGCCCGTCATTGATCCCAACACGGGCATCAAGATGGTTTCGTTTGGCCGCCAGACTTCAGCCAGCACATCTACTTTAATGAAGATGATTAAAGGTTCTACGCTACACAGTCTGCAAACGGTAAATGCCAGTTTGACTGCTCCGTTTTGTCTGAGGCTTTGTCGGGCATGCTGCTGTGATGCGTGGCTCGATGGTCACAGGCAAGGAACACAATAACTACTCAGCCATGGGAGTATCTTCGAAGTGATCTGCTGTGTGCCTTCTCAACCCGTGCCCACCAGCGCAACTCGGAAGTCTTCGGGAAAGATGTGACCCATCAGCACCATAAAGATTCACTGCAGACCCCCCAAAACAAAACACCCAGCAGGTGTTATGTCGCAGTTGGTGACCCAGACGGACTGGGGAGAGCTGGACTACCTGGTCCTGGACATGCCACCAGGGACCGGAGACATCCACCTGACGCTTTCACAAGTATGCCAAATCACTGCCGCTGTGATCGTCACGACTCCGCAGAAGCTCAGTGTTATCGATGCGGCCTGTCATATGTTACTGCTCCACCGGAATACAGTCCCAGCAAAGATGGTGATGCATGATAACGGCATGAATCGTCCAAAGGTGGAGCGGGGGATCTCCATGTTCAGTCAGCTCAACGTACCATCCGTGGCGGTTGTCCAGAACATGAGCACCTGGTGTGCAGTGAGCTCTAGAACCACTGGCCAGTCAAGTCCAGACGGCAGGGTTAGAGATGTGAATCAACATTCTCAGTGGGGGCCAGTTTGTACGATCGGTAAAAGCTTTGTAGACTTTGTGGGTACTGAACTTTACGAAGACCAGTCATCGGAAACGCTGTAGTCTAGAGGGATGTCAAACTCAGGCTACATGTCTCTGCCGAATGGTGAGCGACAGTACATCTTCGGGCAGACGGATGCAGGCTACGCCATTGCAGATACCTTCGGTTACTTGGATGCAGTACAGTAGCAGTGGCAGTGTTATACATGTAGCAAGTAGAAAAAGCTTCAATCTTACAAAAGTTTGAGCGGCGGTCTCGAAAGCAGAGGGACCGCGCGGGTTTCCCCAAATCTGCGAAGGCATTGAGCAGGTGTTCGAGCTCCCGATCGAGGCCTCAGTCGCGGCAGCCGGCTACCTGTCCGATGGATGTCGGCATCACGGGGGCCAGCTTGAACTTCAAGGGTTGGCGAGTGTCTCTCTGGAGATCCAGCTTGCTAGGCCGCTAGCTGGTCTGCATTCTAGCCATTCTAGCCTACCCCACAAGGGCCTGACTTCTTGCTGTGTGTTTCGACTTTCTTGCCACTGACAGGCAAGTCCGCCATGTTTTGCTGACGCCAAGGCGACTCTGGCAAACCCTTCGGAAACAAGGGTGATAGCGAGACTGCCAAGCAAATGGACAAGCTGCCTCATTGCAGACAGTCAGCCTTTGGGGCTGAGTGAAGTGAGTGAAGCTCGTATGTTGGAGATGACGATATGACGGTGATATGACGGTGACAGTTGCGTGTTAGGCAGGGCGCCAGTTGATTCGAGCGTGAAGTAGCGAGATGTACTTCCGGCGGCTGAATAATCTTCCTCAGCCGTGGATCCTGGACGGCCCTCACCCTCATCCCTTATACCCCTTGGTGCTTGCTGATGTGATTGATCCTGAACACAGAACCGTTTCCACATGTGTTATGTCCTTGCCTCGAGAAAGTCGAGGGCCAGCACAGCCAGTCGGACTTTTTGTCGTGTTCAACTCATGATGTGGCTCCAGCAGCCGTCACAAGGCTTTCACCCCAACATGCCTCTCTACCACATACCTTTCGAAGCAATAGGTGTCGTAGTCGTAGGCGACGCTACAGTATGGCTTCCTGCGATGCTTTCATAGGTGGCAAGTTTTAACGTACGATGCCACAGGTGGCTCGTCGTCGTCGTCCGTCTGATTTTGTTCTACTGGTCCAAGGCTGACGGAGGCTGTAATCACTGAAGTGGAGAAGATCCACGAGAACCGCCAGCAGCCGGAGCTTTCCTGGGATGGCTCCTCAACTGGCGGAATGTTTTGTTAGCCTTGGACAACGATCTCACTGCTCTCAGACAGGTGAACGACGGATCCTCCGGCTGAAGCTCGCCGGCGGCGAGGAGTCAGAGGGGCGGGGAGGAAGCAAAGCAGGCCAAGGTGATGCAAGGCTTTCCAGCTGCTGCTGCTCCTGCTGGTTGCAGCAGTGAAGGTAGAGATGTGGCGCGTGGCGGTGATGTTGTGCTGGTGATGGAATTCGGCCGGGACAGGGGGTACTGTAATTGGGATGTCATGGGATGTCCATGATTCGTGAGATTCGTATGTGTTTTCAAGCAACTACTAGTAACTGAAATGACCTAGAAACGATGGAGCTGGAGCGGCTGTCGAAGGCATGAAGGCAGATACCAGGTGAGTAGCTTGACTCATCGCCTGACATGCTGTCGGTAGGAGTTGGGCATTGACCCACGAGAGCTGCGGCTCCGCGACAAAGGCAGCCATATGTTCTTGTTTTGTCGCTTGAATTGCCGCGTAAAGAGCACGAGGGACCTGGATTGTGGAAGCGAACTTTCGTGCCACACAGGGGGTGAATTCGAGCAGGCTGAAGTCTTGAAGCCTAGCAGATCCCGGCGCTTCCAACGCGACATCAATGCGGGATGATGCAGTGACGTAAATGTAGAGTCAGGCTGAGGTGTCGTGACCATCCAAGGCGAAGGAGACCTTCAACACCCAAAACCCTCAGCCTCACGCCCCAACTGGCATCACCTGACGAATGATCGGAAGAGGTGCTGGTGGAGTGACACCACCACCTGCAGACCTGTCTCCAGACGAGATCGTGGACATGGGAGACTTGTCTGGTTGCCGGCGACGTTGGCTTTGATCTGGAGCTGGCAAGCTTGGCCTGAATGACCTGGCCGTATGCTCTGATTGTGTGAGCTAAGGAAATTATGCCGTTGTTATCAAGTGGTCCGATGGAGTGGTTCAAGTGGCACCGCACAAGCGGCCTGGCTGGCGCAGCCGACAACCGTAAGGACTTTCTTTGCCAGCACAAACGAAGAAGCCTCACCAGGAATCAGCTTTGCAGCATCTTTCAAGTGGAATTGTTCGCCGTCAGCAACCAGGCAGCTCATCGACGGAGACGAGAGAGGTCCCATGCCTCATGTCGAATTGGAGACTGCCTGAGGCCAGACCAGTCGTAAGGGTTGCAAGTCGCCGCAATTGCCTCTGGTTTGAGGTTCACTTGGGTCATGAGGGATTATGAGGATGCTTATCTGAACAGAGTTGAGAATCCAACTAAGCTGTTCTGTGTCGACTGAATGTCAAGTAAGAGAACATCAATTTATCGGGCCTTCCTTTGGCAGTTCCTATCTGCTGGAAGTCGGAACATAGAATACATCGCTGGCTTTGGCTTGGCTTTCTGGAGGCGCCTGTGACTTCGATCTACATGTAATTTGCGCGCTCCGCGCTTCCCTATTACCGGCTCTAGATCTGGCATCTCCACTTTCCCAGAATTGAAATGCAGAGAAGGCGCCATGCGTGCATGATGCCTTGTGCTGTAGCGGACATGTGATTGCCTGGGCAGGCGGTCGCGGACACTCTCAAGTCAGATGTGGCTAGCTGGGGCTTGGCCCTGTAGGAATTGCTAATGCCCAAGCCAGTGAGGGCGCGTGGCAAGTTGGGAATTGCCTCTCACCCCCTTGCGCAAGTGTCGCAATGACACCAGCGTGAAGCAAACACAGTCCACATTGGATCTTTCACTAGCATGCTTCAAAGGTGTCACAAACATGGAAGTTTTTTGCAGATTTTCCCTGCTTAGCAACATGCCGGGTCAGAGTCTGCTCATCGGACCCGGGCCTTAGGCCGTTGCGCACTGGGATCGCTGGAGTCGAATCAAATTTCACTGGGATGTCACGCTTCTGGGCCGAGCCATGCCGAGCCTTCAGCTCAAAGCCCATGCAGGTGTCATCCCAGCATACCAGGTCTCGGAAGTGATGCGCTGAAAAAGTCTTCCCCAGTTGAATTTGCGTGACTCTTTGTGCGCAATCAGTCAAGCGGCGGGTTTCAATGCGGGAGGTATCACGCTGAACATGGACTGGAAGGAAACGAGGGCCTGGGTTGTTGTTTGCACTGGGGCATTTTGGGTTCCTTGCCGTGTTGGTGTTCGAGCGTTTTAAAAAGGAGGTTAGCAGACACGGCACCAGCAACGCATAGTGTGATTCACTTTGGAGCTCCAGGGGTTTCACGTTGCGCCGGCGGTGTTGGGGGGGAGGGGGGGGGCAGGGCAGGCAAGAAAATGGCAAGCGGCCCTGTCTTCAGGAGCCCTTGAGCGACAGTGCCGCCGACCAAGCCGCGCAGCGACGTGTTTCGGTTGCGAGTTCAGGCGACCGTTTTCAAGAGTCATGTCATGTCACGCATTGTCAGAAGTTTAACTTGGTATTGGTATATACTTGCATGTGATGGCAGCAAGCAGTGCTCTCGAAAGATTGAGGTGCTTTAGATTGGCAGCTCGGTTGGTTTGCCGATCCGATCTACAAAGGCCTGCCGCATACACAGTTTGGATGTGCGCGGCATCAGTTTTTTGCCGTCATCTGTGTGCGCTGACCTGATGCAAGGTATCCCATTGCCCCGATGGCGTTTTAATTCAAATTTTGGTTGAGTGAAGGCGCCTACCCAGCCACGATGCGCGAACGCTGTGGAGACAGGCTTCCTGAGTTCAGCGACGAGGCACGCGGCTTTCAAGATGGAATCTCTGACTGGGAGTTTGCCCATCTTTCGATGTGCGTTCGTGGAATCCAGGAGGTGGCGATGCTGAAAGGATCGTCAGACTTTTTTGGGCTTAACCACTACTCCACCGACTTCGTGTCACAGGGTGAGCAGCCTGCCAGAACTGAGACTCCTGTGTGTTATTGAGAGGAAAATGTGAAGTTTGCCAAGGGACGGGCCGCCAGCTGTTCCAAACTACTTTGCCGACCAGGAGCCGGAACAGAAGGTGACGTTGTCGGGCAGAGTTGCGATCGAACATGCATTTCAGCAACGCTTGGCATGGTATCAGTACCAAAGCATGCTCCATGTGCAGAGGACGTCAGAAACGTATCAGACCCGCGATGGCAACTTGGTAAAACCAGAGGGAGGATCTCGCAAGAGTGTCATGTCGATATTCGGCGAAGGCGACTGTAGAGCTGTACGGTATCTTCACTTGGGATGGGCAGGTGGCTTCCGAATCCTCAAGAAAGGTCACTGACAAAACCCGAAGACCTCGAGATTGGGCTAACATCAATCGTTCGCGCCATCCGTGAGCAAGGGTTCACAGCAAGAATCGGTTGCAATCGCAGAGAAGATGGAACAGCCGTGTAGAACGGATATAGCCTCGGAGAAAGTATCTGACGGCGCAGTGTGTCATTGAATGGGCTTTTGACTGTCTTGCCCCGATAGCCAGACTGGTTTACTTCGTGCATGAGTTGTGTATGCTTGGATGAGAAGTGCCCCATAGTGCCCCGCCACTGCATGGCCGTGTTCTGGCTTTGCACCTAAACTGCACCCACTGTATGTTCTACGGAACCGAAGGCAACGCACAGACATGGGCTGGGACATCGTGCCGTGGGGCTTCGAGAAGCTGCTGTCTTGGATACAGACACTTGGCCGCGAGTTTCTGTGTGACATGGGCCCTTACAGCCTATTTTGCCGCACGGGTTCGCGGGTACGTGCGATGCTTACATCGAGCTCACCTCAAATTCGAGTCACTGTCTATGTCAGTACGGTTAAGTTTGGACCATTCGCAGTGGTTCGAGCGACGTGCTTCATAGTCTTGTATGCTCTCACGGTGCAATCCATGGCCTGAGGAAGGAGTACGATCCGACGGGAGGCATACTTGCACCTCGACAATGGCTAGTGATCGGCTAGTGACTAGTGACTAATGAGAGCCAGTGGCTAAGATCCAGCATGCAACAGTTTCTTGCACGATACAGGCACGGTGACAACTGAATTCGCTGATGTTCTGGGGAACTCAGGTAACTGAAAATGGCTGTGCTGTTCGAGAAAACACGGAGGCCGAGGCAGTTCAAGAACCTTGGGCAGAAATTCTATATGTGGAACACAATGTTGTATTGATCCTTCTGTTGCGGCTCCGTCTCACTTTTGCATCGTGGCTGAGGACACCGCTCGGGTCGAGTATTTGCAAGGATATCTTGCGCAGCTGCACAAAGCACCTTGCTGAGCAAACCGGATGTTGGGAAGATTGAGGCTGCCGCCCTAGGCTTGATAATGAACCCTCCAAACAAAATCCTCAGGCCATGGCAAACGGAGCCGTCATCAAGGGCTATCTGGCTCCGAGTCGCACTTATGTGAAGCAGCGTTTCGGGCACAAGCACCACATTGCATTGCTGCGCAATGTTGTGCAGCATCCTGCAAGAAGAACGTTTGCTAGTGATAGGTGCTTCAGGTCTTCTTATGTCCTGTTGGTTTGAGGTTTGGTCTTTGCTCGACAACTTCGAGTGGGCATTTGGCTATGCCAAACGCTTCGGGATTGCCGCTCACTGTGAATCTTCTTCGTGGCAGCAAGAGAAACGCCTCTCTCGGAGATTTTGCACTGTTACACCGGTTGATTCACAACGGTTCGAGCTTGTTGCTGCAGCAGTGAGTGCCCACAATAAGACTGCCTGCGTTGTGTAGGTGCGAGACTGAAGTGCTGAGTCACTTCCACTTGCAGAATGCACCTGAACCTATCTTAATCTATTAATTTCAGAAGTTGGTTTAAAATCTCCACATTGGACGGAATGCCTTTATCTTCAGGTGCGAGTTGACTTCACAACGCAACAGCGGACACCGAAGGCTTCAGCGCAGCTCATATCCGATCTGTGCAAGGCGGGCCGAAGTTGTTAGCCTTGTAGGCATCCGGCCTTCGGATGTAGCTTGCCAGAGCCCGCCGACCAGATCGTCGAAGTATCTATGTGCAAATTCACGCAACGGCATACAACATCATGCAGTCGTATTGATACCAGGGTGGCAAGCTCAAAGTGCCCTCGCGAGTTCAAGTGTCTTCGGAGTTCATTCCGTACCTTGGCTTGCAGGAAGGTGTTCCGCTTTTATTTTGCATGTCAGAGAGCGAATTTGTGCTGAAGACTGTTCGCGCGCATGTGTTCATAGACATCTCCGGGGTGGTCACAGCTTCTGAGCAGAGGGGCAAGGATCGATGTCAAGATCCAAGGTACAACGGCAGGGGCAAGGACAGACTTCGCGGGCTTGCCAGTGTTTCCGCCCACCTCGGAGTGAAGCTTTTTTCCTTTCTTCGGTAGACAAAGATGATTTTGTACAACGCCTTTTGGCTTCGATTCGCTTCGACCTTGAGCGAGCGCAGCAACTCGTCGCCAGCTCCTGGCTAGTCCAGACCTTCCGTGCCGAATTCCGCTCGGCACTTAGTGCGAGCCCCTAAGCCTTCCTTGTCGGTTGGAGGAGCCAGAGGTCGAGCCCAAGAAGGTGGCGGCTCCTGCCTTGTCCAAGGCGGATGCCAAGCGCTTCTCGGGAAGCAAAAGCGGGAAGTCTAATGTTCACCTTTGAGTAGCACATGGGGTCGGATTAAGAAGTAGTTTTTCGGCCCGGTTCTGCCGATCGCCTTCCAGGAAGATTGGAAGCCTGTAACCGGTCCTCAGATGCCCAAGCAAAAAAAGGAGTCGTATTTATGAAATGATTATTTCAGGCGGCTCCGTTTTGATATGACTGTTCCTTTCTGGCTTTATAGCTCGTCTTTACTCAATTCATTCCAACCACCCCAATCGCTTGGCTCCGCTTCAGGTCCACGCTTATTCGGAATTCTGAAAGGGGGGGGGTGTTATGAACCAAAACCACACGTTGGACCAACACCTGCAACTCGCACAGTTATACAGTTATACCTGAACAGGTTCAAATTTGCGGCAATGCCCGTAAGCAGCAAGCAAGTAGCCCATCATGGATGTGTCTACATATCTGCCAACGGACTTGGCTTCAGGGGTCCGCATGGTGCTTGTTGGAGTTTCAGGAGATTCGGAGACTCTGGCAGAAAGCATAGCGCTTGAATTTCGAAGGGGAGCCGCTCTGGCAAACGTGTTGCACATGTTGCCTGTGCGCAAGTTCTGCAAGAGTTGATCACATGGCAGCATGGCCAACGACTGTTAATCACAGCAGAAATCAGTCCTTAAATAGACGCAGCGAAGGCATGCTGGAAGAGTCGCTCAGCTGGCATTTGGCATCGGCGCAAAATAACGCTCATACACAGGCAAGCTCGTGGAACCGAAAACAGGGGTGAAGACAGTACCTGCGAGCTATCATGCAGTTGACTGCCAAAGCTTTGCCTGAAGCAGCATTGCCATTGGGCTTACCAAGGTTCGTCATGCGCTACCAGGAAGGGTAGTTTGCCGGAATAGGGCCGAGGGAGGGAGAGCAAGTCAGCAAGTATTTATTTCGGGGCAACGCCAGGAAGGGCGTGAGTGATTTCATGTAGTGGTTTTGTGATTTTGTGGCTCATTGGGACTGCCTGCGGATTCGCCGCAGGCGATGCAACAAGAATGACAATCAAATCGGTGAAAGTTGCAGTCGACTTTCGTTGTCGCGGCGAAGCACTGCACAACTCTTCAGAGCAAGAACAAATGCACAGCTACGATGGTGGTAATCTCCGAAGTTCGATATTGAGAAAAGCAGCTGCTATCCCACTATGCCGGCGCTGCGTGCACTAGAAAGTGATGTTTCGCCAGGACGATCACTTTCAGAGCAAGATGGTGACTTTGAAGCAAGCCAGCCTGAGTCGTTCTGAACGGTGGTTTTGCAGGGAAGTGCAGAAACAAGGTGAGCTGCTTCCAGCAGTATCTTATCCACAACGATGCTACATGCCTCGCAGACAGCATGGCATGGCACGTTTTGCTTGGGCATTAAGGTTGAAGTGGGGGCAGATTCTTCGCGTAAGGCATGCAAGCAACAATTCTCACAGGCGCTTTGAAGGTTGTTGGAACCTGCCTGCTTGTTTAGAAGAGGGCTCGTGGTTGTTTGCGCGAGACTTGAACCTCGGTTGGGAGACGTCCAAGGAGATGCGCCTCTTGAAAGCCCGACGCAGCCTTTGCATGCCCATACAGGCTGCGCTCCAGGGACAGGATAGACGCTTCTGAAAGGAGCCAAACTTTATCGCTAAACGCAGACCGCTGGCAACTTGTTGACTTCTGCTTAAGATATATGAGGAATGAAAACCAGAGTAATTTGTTAAGGCTTCTGGCACAGGCATTGCAAACAGAGTTGACATGTCCATAAGCCGGTTCAGCATAGACTTTAAGGTGACGTAAGTTTCCATTCCCTGCTGACATCGAGCCTTTGACAGTTTAGATGCCTCGTGCTTGCTCTTGGTGCCGGACTGCCCCCAAAGCCTTGCCGTGAAAGGCCGAGATCATTCCTAAGCGACATGGATGCAAAGAGGGGCCAAGGCCGACGATAGCAACCTAGGAGTAAGCTGGTCGAGTAAGGGCTTCGAGATCCGCGGCTGAGCCACTGAGGTATACACGACATGTTCGAAGTCGTGCAAGTAGGTCTGAAGTGGCAAGACATTGCAAGAGCACATAAGGCCCAGCTCCGGATTTTACCCTGTCTTCAGCACTATCTCTCCTAGCCGAGGGGTCCCCACTCTGCAGCAAGGTACGGCTTTGAGCCGACAGCTCGCGGTGTCAGCCGCGTTCAGGACCAACCAATGACTTCTGCGTGATATGGGGCCATGTTTGACGTCGGTATATATTCTTCGGAAATGGCTACAAGTCCTTTGACTCGTGGATTGGTGTTGTGTGTGTGGAATGCGCCACAAAGATTTCCAGATACATGAAGATTCCTGATATCTGGTCTGATTTCCCCTCGAGGCCACCTTGAGCGCTCCCGCGCTGACAGAGGACTTCTCGCGTCTGAAGCAAGTCTGTCTTCTGAACGATGCATTTTGCTCAAACGTGCAAGTGTTTGTGGCAGTGTATGGAGATCCTTCAACAATATTCAAGTGGCAGCTGCTGAGGGTGCTTGTGGCTTCTTTGTGGCGGAGCACAAAGCCGAGTGTGTCAGGATCCCGACATCAAGCAGATGAACGAGCTTGCCGCTCTGCAGAGACTGCTACGAAGCGATTTCACTCCTGTTTTCTTTATCCGCCGCTGCGAGTCAGCAACAGGATGCAAACGCACTACGGCCACTACGGACACAGCGCTTCAGCGATATGAGGATACACCCTTCCCGGCCCTTCCCCATTCCAGCTGGCTCCACGTGTTGGGGCACCGGGCCGATTTTGCGGAGCCCAGGTCGTGTACTTGACCGGGGATTTTCCGAAGACAAAGGCTGCAGAAGGTGCAACTGTCTGATGCGAAGGGCTCGGAGCTACTCTTTGCTAAACTGCGTGCGTTGCGGCTTTAGTCTGAGCGAGGAGGCAATCCATGTCGCCAAGGCTTGCATCGCTTACGTGTTGGTCATGCTCAACTGCATGCGGCACGGAGCTCCAGACTCACGCTGATCTCGGCAGTGCTGCCGATGGCAACAGCTGAAAAAAGGGCTTTGTGCAGCCTGGGTGTCGCCGTCATCAGGAAAGTGAGTTCTCGCGAGGGCACACAGGTGACGTGGGGGTCGAGGCTTTAGTCGCTGTGGGATAACTCACGTTTCTTGGCGAGGCCTTTTTTGATTCAGATTGAAAGTGCCAATGAACCGCTTCCGTCCTTACTTCAGATCACACGAGACTTGTATGGTATGGCATTGACACGGCACGGCATGATCGTGCAATGCCACAGTTGCTTTGGTTTGCCGTGCTCCTCCTCTGTTACCTTACAGCACTGAGGCTGCGCCTGCAAACTTCGACCGCAGGTTCGACACCGCAACACCGTTTCTATCAACCCTCAGCTTAGACTTTCTGGCGGCTTCAAGCGCCTAAGTCACAGCAGCACAGGCTCAGAAAGCCCAGCTTGTCCGGCTTGTCCAGCCAGGTTTTGGAGCAAGTCTTAGAGCGACTGCGAGCCCGGGCCCAAGGCAGCGGTGCTGTCTCGATCGCTCCCTCCCGAAATCTCCGAATCTCTTCACATCCGCTCTTGCGACGGACGTCGGCGCAATTCGACAGATGTATTGCAGTTGTGTTTGCCCTTGGCATCTTGGGGGATCAGGGGCCGGGGACTTAATTTGGTCGTTCCTAGCCGTTCGGCTCGAGCGAACGGCTGGACCAAGTCATCCCTTCATGGTCCACTAAAAGAAACATTTCGGTACGGATCTCAGCTGCAGGCAACTTCTGTCGCGAGCGTCTTCTTCGAGAAGACTGTGCAAGATGTCGAGCTTGTACTAGTACTACGGCTACCGTTGCTGTCGTCAGAACCTTTGTTAATCCGAGGTCTGATTGAAGCAGTTACAATGAAGTTGGTCAGCAGGCGCCTGTCGGCAACAGCCACGGAACTCATGTCAGTGTCGTTCCTGCGGCTTCTGGTTCTTGTTCACTCCTTGTTGAGTAGCGTTTGCAGGTGCGTCTTGGTGGCCCTACTTTTCGCACAAGGAGGTCATGCTTTCCGAAGGAAGAAGGCTGGATGCCCTGAATTTTGCCTGCCCTTGCAAAGGGTGACTGAAGCAACAGGCCGTGTTTCCCATCAGCACGAAGCAGCTGGAAGCTGCACTTGTCACGGAGTGCTATAGATGTGCCTCGTGGCGCGTGCGATCAGCCCTGGGGTAGGTTGAGAAGACCAGCCTGCGGCGTCAGGAGCCAAAGGCACGGGGGACAGCCACAACATCTTGATTCGCCCAGAATGCTTTGAGACACTTGAGCCGATGCAGGCCTTACTCGAAGAGCTGGAGCAGGTCCTCGGTGCAGAGCACCGTGAGGCACTGGGGTGCAGCCGTCACTTCAGAAAGAAACACATGTAGCAGATTTGCACATGCACGCAATCGCCAGATGATCGTGCGAGGATAATTGACCTTCGCAGTCGTAGCTAGTAGAGTGCGTGGGTCGACCGATGTTACCACGCAGCACGATCAGATTCGGACGACTTGCCACTCCAAGCATCTACTGCAGCTTGTTACGGTGTCATCTAACTGCACGCACCACTCAAAGCGGCTGGGAGTTTAGCTTCAGGCAGCCGAGCAGCGGCTGCATGAGTTCGAGGACGACCTTCGCATCACCTTCAAGGCTTTGGGCTCAGCTCGTTTGGGATTTCCGCGTGAGTGGGCACGGTTCAACACCTCCTATCTCGTCAGCCGCCGATCCTTTCTTCATCTCACCTCGCAGGCTTTGCCGAAAAACGGTCGTGGCGCCGTGGCAGCTCCATCTGCACGCTATGCACTGCACAGGCGCTGACTACAAGTCATACAGTAACCGTAGAGAGACAAGTCCAGAACGAAGGACTGAACCAGGATAGCACAGAGCGAAACGTGAGTGCCTGGCAACACCATGCGAGGCTGTTCAACCAGCGCCACGGCTGGCAAATCAAAGGCCTTGAGACCGCCGGAGGCCTGCTGAGGTGCTCTTAAACGGTGTTGCCATCTGAATCTCCCACAGGTGCCTGGGATGCAGATTCGCCTGTTACGGCGATGGGAGATCGGGTGCCACCGAAGATGTGGCTTGAGCTGGATTACTTCATTCAAGTCGGACATGAGGCAGACTCTTGGACGGATGTGTTATGGCTTGAGCCTAGGCGTGAGCTCTTCGAGGACTTCCTGCATTGCCGAGCTACGGTCCGTGCCGGAGATACCTACATAATGTTCGTGAGACAGGTTGTTGAGTTGAGGCACACAGCTGCGAGTTGCATCCGGCTAATCGAAAGCCTAGCGAACACGGATGAGACAAGAACGAAGGCAGTCACAAATCTAAGCAGAGGGAATCCCAGCGTGAGTGGAAATTTCCGGGAGCAGCAGGACCGCCTAGGGTCCTATGGGATGACACTGCACGAGCTCGCCATCCTTGCCGCGACGTCCCTCGGGGTGGAAAGTGTTGAAGGCAGTTGACAAGTGAGGCTCTTTCGAATCTCGACCGAGGATGGACAAGATGTTCGAGACGGACGTTGCGGAGCGGCTGCGAATCGTTTACAAGGCCTCGGCGTTGAAAGCTGAGGACGCCTCGGGGTAAGAACGGCTTGCCGAAGTGCATCTCAGCATCTTTGAGTCTCCCAGAATCAACGCTTGATGAGCTATCGAGCCAAAAAGAACGCAGCCATCCGCCCTTGTTGTTTGGAATGGCGTGTTCGGGTGGGGTGCTTGTTCGAGCACAGGGTGTGGGAAAGCCAAGACGATTTCGGGGTTTTCTTACCAGAGCTGGCTCCTCTTCATCTGCAGGACCTCATCACCTACAACCAGGTCAGCTGGGCAGCGTTGTCCGAATGGGCTGCTGACATCTGCTGACTAGGGACTGAGCTGCGGGCAGCTGCCGAGTCCGATATTAGCAGTCCCACAACACTGCTGTGTTTGCATCTTCTTGCCACGGTCCGCTGTTTTTGTGCCTCGTGGCCAGGCGAAGAATGTCTTGTGGACCTATGCTCCTGAGCGGTGTTAACGTTCATGGCACGGATTGTTTCATGAGGGCAGTTGATTCAGGGACTGACCTTGAGTGTGGTAGTTTAACTTTTTCACTGCTTGGGACTGCACTGCAAGGTGGCAACATTCATCACTGGACCGCAAGTGGAGAGCCTTACTGAAGGACCGAAATGCAGTGACACGATGACTGAGCGCCCATATCCGTTTTGCAAGATCGGTGAGACGCACAAGAAAAGTATCGTTCGTCTCTTCAAGGAGAGGTGCACAAGGCGCTTGAGCACTTCACCACGAGGTGCGTGGCCAAAGATAAACCCACAAACCCACTCTGAGATGTGCTTCGGAAATGGCAAGGCAAGGTATGGCAAGATAAGAAACAGCAGCAGTATTTTGTCAGGTTTCCGCGCCACACAGAAGCCAAAGAACTGCTGACTACGATTGCAGCAGAGGCAGGGTTGAAAAGAACGTCTCTGGTAGCCTTTGCTAAGGGATTGAACTCATGTCTCACCCTTCATGCGATATGAGAGTTGCTGACGACTACTATCCATTTTCTGCACAAGCCCTGGGTCAACACATTTTTTTGGCAAGACGAGTGAGCGAACAAGATTATTATTGAGCTTGTCGAAGCGTCTTGTCCAGTTTCCTACATGAACATAAGCAATGCCTGAGTTGAGCTCGTCTCAGTGGAATTGGATCCGACTACAGCTTATTGCTCGATTGCAGGTCTAGGTACGCCGATGCAGTAGTTAGAAAGCGACGGCAATCACGAATCTCGCGCAAGCAGTGAAAAAGGCCGACCTTCTATCCCCACTCCTGCTGGTGAGGTTGCCGGACACTTGACGTCCTATGCGCCTCGGCTTGACATGAGCCGAGTAGTGCAGACCGCTTGAGCGGTGTGGAGTGGCTGTTTTTCGTTTCGGAGACTCACAGTTCACTGGTCTTGTCTGAGGACTTTGAGACCCTGCAGAAGATCCTGTCCAAGTTTGGTCAACGTCTTGGCGCACTGGAGGACACCGAATGCAAGGCCGGTGCAGTCATACGGCGGCCACGAGATTACATTGGTTACATGCGATTACATGCTTTGCTGAGACCATCCGCAGGTCATGAAGAACAGGTTGACTTCATTGGAGCATCGTGAGGGCAGTGGTCTTGTTCGCTACTTGTTCGCAGTTTTCTTGATGTTGCCCGGCACTGTGCCAACATTCTGTCAAAGCAGTCGCTGGCTTTGAGGCCTGGGTGATTTCTATGGCAACGACAAGGCACACTTCTTATGCATCTTTTGCTCTTTGTAAGGTCTGGTCTGGGTGTAGGGGACAGGGCACGGAGCCCCTTGAGCCCTTGACAGTTTGACTTCCACTTCACCGAGAGCCCTTCGTACTTGCGCGGAGCGGGTCTTCTGGACGAGTCGAACCCGGATGACCCCAAGGCGCCGCTCACATTGTGACGAACCAGTCTGCCGGAAATCGCCACCGTGGCTTTCCCTCTGAGCCCTGAACTCCGAAACCCTAAACTATTTGCAGGCCTTGCATTGCACAAGTCATGGACACAGCTCGAAGCTTTTGGTTTCATGCCAGAAGGCCAGAAGCTATAATGTCAGCTGAGATCTTTCGGGTGACATGAAGGCCTATCCAAGATCCAACTATTGTAGTTCTATTTGCTGTTGTTTGGTTGACTTGGAAGTTGAGCACGGTAAGACGGCCCAGAATCTAGAGTTCTGGTGGCTTCGGAGGTGTGGGCTGTCGGTTCTCAATGTTCTCATGATGGGTGCGGTTTGTGGATCTTGTCACCTCAAAATTAAATTTCAATGTTGTTCATCCGATTCTCTTCCGTCCCGTAGTCTTACAAGGCGAAGACGGAGGAAGCTGCCCGTCATAAAGTGTAGATTTCACCATGTGTGACAGAAGAGAAGACGTGTGAAGGATCTTCAAGGTTTTCTTAGGTTCACTTTCGAAGCATATCGAAGCCCAGAAGACTTCACTCTCTTCCTGGAAGGCTCGTTTGGCTCCGCCGAAACTGTCTTTCGAAGATGTAGCATTCGAAGCCACCCTAAGCCCCCGAAAGGCCAGCTTCGAAGCCCCCGTGAAAAGGTCATCATCCCGAACTACCTCGCTGGGCCGTCGAACTGTGTCCAGCCTTCAGGCTCCTTGCTCAGAAGAGCTCTTGAGACCAGGTGACGACGATGTCAATGCAGCAGGGCACAACGAACGTTTGCTCGCTGCCAGCCTTCCCTGTTGCCGATCCGGAGTTGTAGCCACTCAGGCTACTACAGCATTTGCTGCTTGGCTGGCAGATGTCAGTTGTGCGCGATGCTGCGCTCGAGTATTCATTGGAAGCTCAGCATTCGGTGCGGTGCCTCGAGCTATCCGAGGTTGCTTTGACGAGTGTGAGCAGTTGATGGACCAGGCTCGACACGCAGCGCAGAACAGCTTAGATGCTTCGGAGCAGGCTTTCGTAAGCTTGACACCACAGTTCCATTCCACACCAGAGTTGCCGGGTGGCGGAAGTAGAGAATCAACGATGTTTCCCTGCAGCGTTGGCAGGTCGAGGAGGGACTCGAGGCACCAATGGGCACCTTGGCATTCTCGGAATTGCTTTGGCTTTGATGTCTGTTCGCTCAGAGACGGTCGCATCAGGTTTGTTGGGAGTTTCGGAACTTACACGACGTGTCCCAATGCACTATGGAAGCTGACAGAATAAGCCCGTGTGCAGTTAGGCGGAGTCGAACAACTCAGATGTCTCAGGCACTCCGGAGAAGATCGCATCGCTGGCCGGATTGCTGAGCAATCGCCCACACTTTGAAGACAACTCCCTTCCGAGCTAAGGTCTCCGGACTGCCTTCCTCTTCGCAGCCGGCCAACAGGACGTGCCCAGGCAGCATAAGCCTCGCAATCTTGACATGTTAATAGGACGGCATACAGGCAAACGATCGCTCAAGAAAAGCCTGTGCATACTGCGTGGAGATCGTAAATCCGCATCCTGCAGCCAATGTGCTGTCGCCAGACAGAGTCCTCAGAGCAACGGAGCTCCCTCTCCATCTAATCTGCTGCTGAGGCTCTCACCTCACCTCACACAGCTGCTCGATGAGGTGGCCGGCCACCACGGCGGCATGGTGCCTTCGTCCGTTATGTCTCAGACATCCTCAGACTGGGGGTTGAAAGGCTTGAATCATCCTGCTGATAGTGTGTGAGAACTCGTGGGCTTCAAGCTGTTTCCGTTTGTTGGGGCTCTTGCATCCAATTCCGTGTCACTTGATCTCTTCGAGGTCCCTCCACGCCCTGCTTCCATTAGAGCATTCGTTTGTTTAAGACTTCTCTCATGGCCTGTCCTTTCTCAGCACAGTATTTGAGGCCTCGTGTGCGGTGTGAACATGCTTTTTGGTTTCGATGCTCCTGTAATGAAGCACTTATTCACCTAGGTGCCAATTCACGGCCGCCTCTTCGCTCAATGGATGCATGAGGCTTATCCACGCGAGCGGCGGACTTAGGATGAGAGGCCGCAGGGGCAAGCGGGAAGGTCCTGCTGCATTGCTTTGCAGCACCGAAACCGAGGTGCAGCTACCCTCACCTAGAAGTGAAGGTCCAGAGTCGTTCCTTGAAGCAAAGTTTTCAGGAATGCTTTGCCGCTAACTAATTATACAGACGATTGCAGACGAGAGCCCAAGTTGTGCGCCATGCACCTCAAGGCTTCGATCATTCCCCCGACATGGATCACGTGGAGGCGGGGTTCTGCTGCAAGCCAAAAGTCCAAAAGCAAGAGAGTTGTGTTCGTGAATGAGCTGGTTTGATGTTCTCGCAGCCCGTAACCGAATGCCAGGTCATGAGTGCAGCTCAATCCGAGTTCTGAATCTCTTGATCGCTTTGTTGCCAAGGCCGAAGAGAAGTCCAAGTACTGGTGCCTCGTTCTGAATAATAGGTGCCTCGCGTGTAAGAACGCTGCAAGACAATTTCCCGAGCAGATACGTGAACTGGAAGCACATCGAAAGCTAGCCATGCCCGGCCCGAGCTGCAATGAGGCAAATTGCCAAGCAGCGTGAAGGCACTGGCGAGAACCAAACCGCGTCTCGATGGATCATGAAGGAGGCCTTCATCAATTGTCAGTTGGAGCTGATCATGCACATGTTGAAAAGATCCGAGGCACACTAATTGCAAGTCGGAGAGTTTCGGCATGAAGTCAGTGACAGCCGAAGAATAGATCAACCAAGTGTATGCAATCGCTTGCGACGACTGGACCACGAACCTGCCATATGGGCTCTGGATGTTTCCGGTTCAGAGACTGGTGCTGCAATTTCGATGACAGCAACTGTTCAGGAGTTGGTGGATCAGCAGGGCTTCGAGGCGCACGTGAAGTCGATGCTGGGCAGCAGAATGTTACAATCGAGTTTCCAGGTAGCCCTTGAACAAGTGCTTGTGATAGTGCTGTCAAGTACCATGGAGGCTTATAGATAGAGCTTCAGCCTCGAGTCGTCCTCGTCTATTTCGGACTAATCAGCCCGGGACAGAAAGATCTTCCTTTGTTCGTCTACGTTGATTGGTCCATCGGGCGACCAAACGTCTTTCTATGAGAGGGGCACGTGTGATCCGGACAGGGCAAGTGTGAAGCCCGACGTCCCCTGCTGTTCTACGACAAAAGGCTGTAGGCTTTAGGTACACACGTGACTTGCCATCGCCTGCCCTGCGGCGCAGTACCCAGAAAGATGCGCGGAAGCTTTCGACGGGGGTTTTCGGCCGAGCTAAGGAGCACGCGAGACGATTTGACCATCTTCGGGGCGCTCGGTTGCTTGTGTCTGCAGAGAGCGACGGAGTAGCGATGACCATCAGAGTGCCGCGCGTCACGATTCGCTGAGGCTTCATTGGGATGGCAGTGGTTCGGCATGTCGCCCCGGCATTGAGGCCAAGCTGGTCAGAGGTTTTTGTCGCATGCAGCCATTGCTGACGGGGCTTGACCGGAGTGGGCAAGCTGTAAGAGAATTCCAGCGCGTCGATGCCAAGCAACAACTACAACTTTTGATCAGGCAGGACAAGCAGAAGGACCTGTGAGAAAGTCGCTGAAGGAAGGCATATGGAGGCAAAATGTCTTGCCATGTGTGCGAAGCGTTTGACGATCCTGCGACTGTGAGCATAACTTGGGTTGCTTTCGCGCCGTGGCCTGTCCAAGACATCGTCACAATATTTTGCACGGGTAGCCAAGTTGTTATGTTGGGAACTTGCTCATGGTTTTGATCATGTTGTTGCATTTCACCTTCTATAGACGTGGCAAAGACTAAGATAGGACGGCAGCGGCTTCAGCCCGGCAAGCGATCGTGCTTGCACCGGTCTCACTGAAGTCACACGGTGCAGACTCACAGACAAAATGGCCGGCAGCCTCACTTCAACTGGCACTCGCACACAATTCCGGCGGCGGTTCACGACCTCCTTGATGGGATCTCCTAGAAGAAGCGCTTTGAGGCCTGTGGAGCCGGTGGCCTCGAGGATCCAAACGTGGATCCCTCAGATGGGGTTTCCTCCGTTTTGGCGCCTTTGGCTGTTGCCGTTTTGATGACCTTGTTACCCACCGGACCTCACCCACATTCCACAACAACGAGACCGCAGCATCGTCTGGCAACATGCCCTCGGCAAACAATCCAAGAAAGCTTCATCTGAGTCAGTGGTTATCAGCTTGTCAGAAGGGCTTCTGCCAGATGCAAGGTATTTGCTGGCCTTGGTAAATCGAACGAGGACGCGTGCGTTTACAAGGCGCGGGTACATGTGGTTTGTGCTTGCTGCGGCCGGCAGCTGACGGCGTTGGTTGCTTGCTTTAATCTTCGACAGCACCTCCTGAAAGAGCTTGAGCATGAGAGTCTTTCGGAAGCGCAGGTCTCTTCTTGAAAGTGTGAGGTCAGCGATGACATTGCCGTCGTTGGCACTCTGGACTTCTTTACGCCCATTGTGGACGAGCCCGAGGCTCCGAATCAGACAGCAGAAGGATTCTCTTTCAACTCTGTGAGGGTCTGAGTCCAGGGGTTCGGGTTCACAGCAGCGCTTGAAGTCTCTGAGAGCTTTCGCGAGTGTCGCACGGGTCCGCGGGAACACTGAAGATAAGGAGAAATTCCACACAAGGCAAGTCCCAGGCGTGTCGTGTGCACGGTAGGATCCCGGAATACAGCAAACTGAAGGGGCAATGCATTCGAGCTCGGGGAAATACTCTTCGGGTCAAGTTCGAGCTCCAGCAAGCTCCCGTGAAGTTGATGTTCGATGATTCCGTAGGAAAGGTATTTGCTCCAGGCTCCCACCCCGGAGCGCAAGGCTCAAAGTCCACGAGTTACACGTAGCCGTGAGCAGGTCTCTTGTGAAGCGCGGTCGGCGATCGTGTTCGATAAAAGACATCCCTGCACACAGATCTATGAGAACCTGCCGCAGCCGCAAGTGGCAAGAAAAGTCCTGCTGACAGGTCTTCGGCGGCATCGCCGCGGCCAATGCCCTTTCAGATGTGTGCTCCGGCCAGGGCGGAGGTCTTGGGCCATGGTGCGATTTCGAGTGTTTGCCGTCCGGGCGCAAGGCTGTGTGCTACAGCATTACATTTAGAAGTGTTCTCGGGAGTCAGTTCCCTCGTATGGCTAGTGGAACATAGTGGAACAAATTACTGGGTGCGCGCCAGGTACGCCATGGGTGCCAAGCCCATCTTCGCTCTGAATATTGCCCGGTCCTTGGAACTTCGATGTTAGGGCGCGGAAATCGGGGACAGGTCCTAAACTAAACCCTCAACTGCAGAGCTTCCACCGTAGTGAAGCCTAAAACCCCTGACCCCCTAAGCCCCAGGCCTGGAGCTTCAGAGCTTCAGAGCGACAGGTCGGCTTTCCGTCGAATCGGCTTCCACCCTCCGTTCTGGCAAGGCCCTAAAACCCGGTGTGAGACATTCTGAGACATGGTACTCGGCTGCTTGCCATCTGAGAGGGCTGAGGGAGCCTCAAATGTGTTTCCACTGGGACGGTGACGGCACAGCTTTGGGCCAGATGCTTAAAATGCTCTTGTCCCAAATCCTCGCCGGATGTAGTCTCGGGTATGATGAACGACTCTTGCACGCTTTAAGAGCAGTCCTGCGCGATGAAGTGCTTTGGCGACCTTTGGCAGGATTCTGAAAGGAGGTCCGACGCCTCAGTTTTCCAACGTTTCGACAGGTAGGACCGGGCACGGTTAGGACGGAAAGGCGCAGGCTCCGTTGATCATGGCTGTGACTGCATCAAACGAACTACCCTTCCTGATGTGCTCAAGCTACCCAACATGCCGATGCTTTATCACGTTTCTGATGTATGAAGTCGCCACGACCAGCTGCAACTAGTCGACGTGGTGTATTGTAAGCTTGCTGCGTCGTAGCAACAGGTTATGTAGACTGCAAGCGGACTTGGCTTTCATGACGTGCCGCAACAAACGAAATATAGGAACAGCACACCACTAAAAGTAGTTTGGGCAGTCGTTCACATAAAGCATTTTCCTATTCAATTTCGCAGCCGCAATGCAACTCGACCGGCTGCTCGAATCGAAGATGTCCTGGCGCTTCAGACGCTCTGCCGGACTTGGCGACTAAGTGTAAGCTGTGCCCGAGATTGTGCTGGGTACATAGGATTCGGTCTCACGAGACCACTCATGACACACATTCACATCTGGCATTCGCCTGGAAGCCAAGGACCGGAAGGCTTGGCAGACGCACGGGCGCTAAATGTGCCTCGCCAGAGAGTAGCACCGGACCGGTCGCCGGTCGAGGGACTGCTTCCGACATTTCGCGGTCTAATGGGGATGAAGCTCCCTCCTAGTTCTGTAGATGAGGCCTTTGCCCGTTTTCCTTTGCAGTGCCAAGGTTGCCATGCGTACACCCTCCTTCAGCAATATGCACCTGAAAGGGGCTGAGACTTAGATGCATTGACAGGGGCAGACGGACGAACGGGCTGAGGACCTCAACGAAGTTGGCGGGGTGAATTCATGACAGTCAGCAGAAACCTTTTTTTCATGCGTGAGCGAATGAAATACCATCTGAAATGTAGACAGTGCATCAAGAACGACGACACCGAAGTCTCGCCAAGAACACGGCACTTGCAATCCAGGACTGGTTTCTGCTGGGCAGCCAGCTCCTCCTGCAAGTCGCAGAGTTCTTGCTTGAGCGAGTCTTGGCTTGATGGCGCATGCGATCCCTGGCCTAGGCGGCGTGCTTGGAGCATATGAGCCAGCTTCCGAGATCGTCAGGGCCGAAGTCAGAGCGAGAGATTCAGACGAGGATTACCGATGGTACCGGAGCAGTATCCCACCATCGCAGCAGCGCTGCTCGGCCCGCTCCAGGGAAGCGATTCCATGCCGAGGGTGAGGTTGAGAGTGGCTGTGTCGGCCCAAGGGTCCACAACCTTCTGATCGGCACTGAGGACAGCAGCGGGCTGCGACGACATCGCCGTTGATCCGTCATACCATGCGCCTGAGCAGTAGCGATACTTTGGGTCGTCGCGGGTTTGGAAGACATCAGCAGTTCCAAACCTCTGCCAAAGTGCAGCTAAATGACCTCGCAAGAGTATCAGTATAAGGGCCGACGCCGCAGAAACATGCGGATTTGGGAGTTCAGGCAAGGTCTTCATTTCTCTAGTTAGGGCTGCTGTCAGGGCGTGGACGCACCTCAAATTCTCAAATGCTTCATGTTTTCGCTTAGTTGCATGGTGTGTATTGAGGACATGCGGAGCCTTGAAATCCGTACCCCATTGCGCTTGGTCTCCCGTGGCGCCATGCTGCAGGGATGTGCCGCTTACCCAGGGTTTCATGCCGCACAAGACATGCAAGCTTGTACTCTGCAGAATGCAAGAATGCACATAAAATAACAGATGCAGTCTGAGATCACCGTAATGGGCGCCCCACTGGAGATGGATGGCGTGGTGCTGACAGGCCCAGGCTCGAAGGGTGAGGTGACTTCTTGTGAGACGTTTGAATTGCAGTGAGTTGTCTTTGCCACGGATGAAGAGACAAGCTGGTCTGAGATACCGAGATACCCTGAATAAGAGCAATGATGGCTTCGTTGTCGGAGAGAATAGAGCAGGACGAGAGCATGGGTCTAGTCTAGTGACTAGTGACCTGTGGCAGCTTGGCAGCTTGTGGCAAGTTGCAACTTTCGCAGGCACAGGTTTGATAGCTCGCTCGGGGGCCAACGTCCGTCTCAAGAACTGCAAAGTCGAAGGCTGGTGTTTGCTGTTTGCCGGAGCATCCCTTCACACATCCCGCTCTGCCAAGAGTGCCTGGAGAGACTGTAAGTCATGCGACTGCTGGAGAAGCTAGAGTGCGGGAGCATCCATAGCATCCCGAAGACGCAAGAATCCAAATCTGCCCAGCGTCAGGCAAGACTTTCCACGGCATCATTGTAGATCAGGGCGCAGATTGCGAGCTGATCGAGCCACAGCTGAGAATGCACTGCAACAGTGTTGCTATTACTACACGGTGTGCTGGCGCTTTCGAGGGTATCCAGCAATGTTGGGCACCTAGGACTCCGTGATTCGCAACAATGTACCGGCCTCGGATGAGACTTTCGCTCGTTTGAGCCTTTTCCATATCCAGAATGGTGAAGCCAAATCAGACCCAAGTTGTTGTTGTTTTGAATTCACTTGAGGCTCTGCGAGGGCTTCTAGTGCCCCTTGGCTGATTGGAGGACGTTCACTTCAAACACGTTAGGAACTGACATACCTCTGGGACAAGACATTGACAGTGTACCCAAGCTAAACACTACACCGGGGAGGCCCCCGTGTTTTTGAAGCCAAGTTGCTACTCAGCTCAGGCTGGGGCAGGTCTACCAGACGGGCACCATCATAAGAAGCTCGGCTTGCCGCATGATATCAGTCGCAAACACATGCTTCAGTCCATTATTTTCTTCTTTTGGGTTGGTGTGTGTGTGTGTGTGTGCAGCACGAAGGCGAGAATGGCATCGACCCCAATGAAAAGGATTCGCACTTCCTTTACCCTCGCCGGTGCGTGGTGAGCTGGTAAGTCTGGCTCTGCACAACAGGGACTATCCTACCTAAAAAGCTGTCGCGACTTTCTATATCGGGGCCGGGATTTCTGGATTCGACACATGACTGAGTTCAAAATTATGAAATAGCAAGAAATATTCTCTTCTCTGGTCAGCCGACAGCTGCATGCAGGCTGCAGACCCGTCGCAAGTATTTTCCGTCGTCCCAGCAGACACAAAGAGGGGTCTGCATCGAGGTTTTCCAAAATTTTCAGGCAGACCCCCATTGCCAAAGGCAATTGGGGGCCTTGCAGGCAGCATGGTATCATGAATTCATTGACAAAAACGGGTCTCCTCGAATCCCTCACTCTTACCAGCGTGGTCACAGCGACAGTTTGTGGAATTCTGATCTAACACTTTTTCAGGTCAGGAGAAGTGTGCGGAGGCTGGCGTGGCTATCCTCGGTGCGAAGCTTGGACAACGCTTGCCTTCGTCCGGCCGCAGTCCTCCTCCACCCTGATGGATGCTCAGGCGGCCACACTGTCGAGGACCTGGAACCCAAGTATGGGCTTGCTGTAATTGGCTCCTCGGAGCGCAAGAAGATCCCTTGCCCTTCGCGTGAAACTGGGCAAACGACATGAGGACTCTACTTGTAGCATCTTGTATACTCCGTAACCCAGGGTTTTGCCGAGCCTTTCAGCTGCAAGGTGTTGTGCATCCAGACAAGGCATGGTGGTGGTAGCTCTGCTGTGTAGCTGGCATTCCTGGAAGGGCTTGATCTTGTTTTGTGAAACGATGAACGAGCGTCGACGGGCGAGAGGTACACACTCGCATTCCAGGTGTGGTAACAAGATCTGCGATCAAAGAGGAGTGAAATCATCTTGTTAGCGCATGTGCTGGTGAGTTCGTCATTGTTTCGGCCCTTAACTCAATGGCTTCCTGCGCCGAGTAGTAGAACACAAGACTTTGAAGGTGTGGCGGAACAACTCGCTACAAGCTGGAGACCGCCTCATCCTGACTAAGCCGTTGGGTTCTCAAGAACAAGGTCGCACTGTACGGCATGTGCAGATACAACTGCAACAACTGGAATTTTCTGCACGTGCGCAGCTGCAATGCTGAGGATTGGCACGGGGATTCTGGGGACGGCACAGAAAAAAGGCATCTTCCTCGGAGCAGCTTAAACAAAGAAAGCTCGCAGCTTTCAGAAATTTCAGCCATGTTGAGGCTCGTGGGATAGATCAGCGGCATGCAATGTCCACCCCAACTTTCAGGTTTGGCTTGATGCGAGAATGTGGGGGAATGGATTGAATGGATTCGCTTATCGGGTTCAAAGTATTGCAGGACTTGTCGGCTTAGCAACAGACCTGCAAGCTTGTGATTTGGTGTGCTCCTCCATACACTATGCCCTGAAAGTGTCCAACCACAAGCCTTACCCTTCTGCATAGGGACCTCGAAGTCCTGCCGCATCTTGCCGCTGAGCTGAGAATCCTGAGGAATCTTGAGTGACGAAGCTCGAGATTGTCTTCAGAAGACTTTGCTGCAGCCTCACCGGTACCATTCTGCTTGCAGTCGTGGAAGTAGAACGAAGCTGCAGTTTAAGAAAGGCCCAGCTCAGAAGCGGGATTCGCGAGAAGCCAACCTTGACTTAAGGGCTACCAATCCAATGACACTGTACAGGCAAGCTTGTGCATGAGATGATCCCCTCTTGTTGATTACAGCACTAGACGTTACTTGTCAGACATCAAGGTGAAAGTTGCCGGACAATCCAGGTCAGTCAATTCCGCATGCCTGCTGCAGGTTGCAGCTGAATCGGTCCGCAGCGGAAGTTGCGCGAGCAACAACGCAGGCACAGCGTCGACCAACTAAGTTCATGCCAAGCTGTACTCAACCCTGGGCGGCTATGTTATAGAGTTGATAAGCTCCCACGCGCACATGCTAAGAATCAGGTACATGCTGCCACAGATGTCACAGGCTTTGGCTTGCGAGGAGCTTGGCTCATCAATGATCACAGTCCTTTGACGTTTCTCGTGCGCTTCGCAGGCTTGGCCATCTCCGCGAGATGTTGACTTCCGATGACGACAGCGTCGAGCCGCCCGCCAAAAAGGCCAGGGACTGTCATGCATAGTAGCGGTGGCGGCAACGATTGTGCCAGTTCACGTCGGCAGTTTGAAGATTTCCTACACCGTCTCAGTCTCAAGACGCTTCGCAGGCCCGGGTCACAAGCGGCCCGAGCTATGGTCTCAGAGTTAGATTTTAGTGAATTCTTCTTGCAAGATCTCCTGGGCACAATCGGCGGTTGTGTAACTCGAGGCGAAAAACTTGGAGCTGTGCTTTCAGCTGGGGTTCGATTCTCAGTTCAAGCTTCTGCCGCATTCTAGGACCTGGCTCTTGCCAGCGTTGCCCACCTGCGGTGCAAGATTTGAGGCTGTGCCGCTTCTTCCTCAGGCCAGCCTCACCAATCTGATCTCCACTCCTTTCGGGTCGGGTCACCTCTTGTTTACGACGACCCGACAGAGGCGAAGGAGCTGGCAGTGGACGAGCAATGTGCCGATCACTTGGACTCTGCTCCAAGGAGGCTCTCAAGAGGTTCCATTGGCGCCTCCTTGTGCCTCCAGGTTCCTGGTGGTTCGGTGAACAATCTGAAGCTGGTTCAGACCGGAGGCCTGACACGCTTCGCGCAGGCGGGGTCGGTGCTAACTGCTAACTTGATGTGTAATGTTTCGACACTCCGGTGCTCTGGCCAGGGTGTGTCTAAGCAGATGCAGCTGCTGCTTGCAGACGTCCTCGGCTTGATAGACTGATGGACTGCTGAAGAGAAGACGTCCACCCAACGCAATGTCTGGCTCTGCAAGGCACAGACATCAGGTGGTCTGCTGCTGGCTACAGTCTCGGAAGTTGAGAGCCATGAGAGCACACAGAGGTACAGAGAGTGTCAGTACGATGTTGAAGCGAGATTTTGAGTACCATTTCAGAAGCCGACTCAACATACGTTGCTGCAGTGAATCCGAGGCGGTTCCGCAGGCAGACTCGGAAAAAGTTGTGGTGCGGTGCTCAATGCGAGAGGGGGCGAGAGGATCAAAACAGCGCAACCTCTTATGTGCTTGGTCTGAGGCCGCCCTCCGCCAGGCACGGCACCGCTGTGATGGTGCTTGTTGGGAAGGTCAACTCGACCAATGTTGTTCAACTACGTTCAAATGATTTGTTTACAAGAAAATATTGATGCAACCGCGCCCGACCACTCTGAGCTTGATTGCCAGCTGCTTGCGGCTAGCTGCTGTCGCTTTATTTCGAGTTAGAAGCTACCGTGTCATTGAATGCCCACTTCCCAAAAGTGAAGTGGCTGTACTCACGGGAACTGACTGGACGTACGTACCCCCAAAGAGTCCGAAAGAGGGCTCTTTTGGGCCCGGATCTCCTGTGACAGCGTTTATTGGCTTTCAGTTTCAGTCCTTCAGATGACCTCGAAGGAGTTTGGGTCCTGTCCGGACTTCTGTCGGATGCTTGCGTGGCAGACGCACAGGGACAGCCGTGACTATCTTGTCGTTTAGCTGCTGGACAGACAAGGTCCCGACGCCTGAAGCGAGCCCAAAAATTTATCGTGAGAGCCCGTAGGATGCGCACGGTAAAAGAAGCATCGGTCATGCCCCAAACCACGCCGACCGTGGTGACCCATGTTGATACACACATTCAGAAATGTACTTCCACCGCCGCCTCACTCTCGTTTCTGATCTCAAACCATCGATTGCTTGGGCAGGCCGGTTTGTTAAGCACGTCGTCCATCGGCGAGGCTCGCAGTTCAACATTCTTGCAAGAGAGCACGAATTTCAACCGCCTTCCTGCGCAGATTCGACGTTTGACAGAACCCAGCGCCCCTTTGATACAGGCGCAGGCCCCAGAAAGAAATGCTGGTTCAGGTTGCTGTAGTGATGGCATATATTACTTGGGAATATTTTCTGGAGATGTCGTGATGAAGCAAGAGATCGCCCACGGGCCTCTAATCCTGGTCGTGTACACTGCCCAGCAAGAGTATATATTCCTGAGAACCCAGAACCCAGACATCAGCTTAAGCCGGTGCTTGGTCTTGGTCGCCCTGTTCTGAGGTGGAACGATGAGCGGACTGCAATTAATTCCGGCCAAGAAGTGTCGAGAAAATTATTGCCTCGGAGGTTGGTGTCAGGTCGTTCCACCGCAGTTTGGAAGATGTTCTGTTCACAACGTGGGCAAGCAAGGCGTTGATGAGTGCCATGCGTCACAGCTTCTTTTGGATCACAGGTATCACGGACCTCACATGCCGAGCGACAAAGCTGTAGAATCTGTAGAAGGCAAAACAAGCGACTTGAGAAACCGGCTCGGGCTCCTTTTTCGATCCTGATCCTTAGGCAAGTCGGATTTGCAACATGATTGTAGTACACTGGTTGGTACTGCAAGATTTGAAAAGCAGATGCTCACGAACAGAGGGGACTTTCGATGTGTACAAAGCATGCTTCGCTTACTGGTCTGCCTGGTGTGTCACGCACTGGCTGCTCGCTCGCATACTTCTGATGAGTGTGAGTCCGCTGCGATGGGTAAAGCCTCGGCGCTGAAGTTGTAGAACGAACGATGCACAAAATCAGTCAGACCCGCCCAGGCTGGGCCTCTCATCTTAGAGTCGGCATCTCACACCAAATGCCACCAAGTGCTGTCTCGTACACGAGTGGGCTTACATTCTGATGTCTGTCTTTTTGCTGAGACCAGACTTTCAGCTGGTCTCGTTTACACCGGAGGCCTGTTGAGAGACTCACACGCACTTGCAGCATCATGAGCAGTTGTGACAGATGTGAAACCTGACCAGCGAGGATGTCCAACAAAGGGAGAATCTGTTGACATGCACGGTTGCGTCTAGAACCTTTAGACCCGTATCTACCCCGCTGCAGGATGGGAAAATCTTGACCGGACGCCAGGCAAGATCAGTTCTAGACTATAGTTGCATTTTGGCTGAGGCCTCTAAGCTGAAGTCCATGGCATGGAAGCCAATCCCCGCTAAATCCAACCGCTTGCTTTCATGTTGTGCCAGGCGCTTACGGCAGTCTTCAGCCTTGCTGTCGGCGGCCTAGGTTTGCGGATAGTTGTGCATTTGGGACTGATGCGAGGAACTGCGGCCCTATAGGGGGTGGCCTTACTTTTGAGTGTTTCTCCGGGAAAAAGTCAAAAAACTTGAGTTGACATTTTACTCGTAGGGCACCACCGAAAGCGCAGATGTTTTCGTGTCCTGTGCGACTTGCCAGCACGAAATACGTCCTAAAGACCACATGGGACGAGCCAGACAGCGAAAAAAGACACTGCTCATATGGTGAGACTGTACAGAGCACATATCATTCTAGTGGTTCAGGCCGGGCTCGTGTTGGCGGCCTGCCTCATGCAGTGTGAGCGCGATCAAGATTTCTCACGCAGCTACAGAGGTCGCGATTGCCAGAGGTTAGGTTGCACATCTTCGAGCTATCAGCAAGCAACATCTGCGACATCCCACTGCAAAATGTTTTCGCCGAGGTGCTGCCTTTGGGCGCTGATTTTGGCGACGGGCCGCCCCCGGAGGAGCTGTAAGATTGCTATCTATAGTCACGGTCTGGCATTCACCGGGGAAAACTATGGCACGCTGCCTATGAAACATCCCGAAAACAGACATGGGAGGAGCTAGTGCCATTTGTTCTGGAGGCGCACTTGCAGATTGCAGTATGGGGATGGCACTGGGCATGCTGGCAGGTACAAGAGATCTTGTAAACCGTGAGTCTTAAGCCATCTTAAGCCTTTGGCTTTTCTTGACTGATTCAAAGAGATGACAGAGATGCCGAGTTGTTGTTCCCGAGTTAAGCCGTCATCCCTGGAATTGACTTCACAGTGCTGAGGGTGCCGAAGTCCCTGGGAAGTTGAGATGGGTGAGCTCCAGCATCGCAAGTGCAGGGCCAAGCTCGCTCTCTGCTGAACAATCGTGTTCAGAAACTGTTTTGACGATGTCATGCACGTCTCCAAGTTTGCTTCGTTGCTTCCCAGGATTTGATCCGTCCGTGGATTGGCCGACGGATTTGCAGGCCTGTGTTGGGACTGAGATGGTGTGTGGCTAGCAGATGTGAGCTTGTTTACTTCAGTTTTCTGTTGCGTGTTTTGTCCTGTGCTACATTTTACCTGCTCTGTGTTGCAGACGGGGCTTGGGCTCAAAGAGAGATCCTTAGCCCCGGAGCGATCTAACGCATGGACTCCAGGCTTTCACAGTTCTCGGAGGATGGTCTCACGCGGTCCGTGTCCGCACCATGCTTAGGGCTAAGTGGCGGGGCGGCAGCTGCGGGCCTAGACGCTCCGCTTGGGCATTTCAAGCTTCCTTTCCAACGCCTCCCTCGCGAGGGGCCGCAGCCAGGGGGCGGCCGCCTCCGGCGCCTTTCCTCGGATCCGGTGCTGGAGCACTTCCGTGCTGCAAGCGAAAGCAACGGCACGCACTTCGGCACACATGGTCCTTTCGAATGCTCCCACCTCGCTCGCCCGCATACAGTGCCCAGCTGGCTCTCTTCAGAAAAGGTATCCGACTCGGAGATATGGGAGCCGCGAAACTGGGGGTCGAGCGAGAAGCAGCAGCAGGCAAAGCGCGGCTTGTTGGCCAGAAGGAAGAAGACACAGGCACTGCGTGAACGTGACCAGAGACGCATCCAGTTTATGGTCGACCGCCGCAAGGATGAGCGGGAGGAACGCTTGAAGCGGCTGGTGCAGGCCAGTGGGAAGAAAAGATCCGAGATTACCATAGTTTGTAAGTTGTACTAATTTGATAATAACCCAACTGAGAAGCTACAAGTTTCCTCCCCGGAGCCGCTCGCAGCGACTTGCCTTGCGGCAGCATTACCAGGTCATGACAAAGAATGGCCCCGACTACGAGGCTGCCGTGCAGCTCAGCGAATTCCGAGATCAGGAGGAAGCCAAAGTTCGAGCCCATTATCTGGACTGGGACCGGCACATCTATAATCCAATTGCAACCCAGGCTTTCCGACATCTCAATCCTCGGGTGGAGAAGCGCGTGTGCTTCAACCTGGATTCGCCGTTGAAACTTGCAGTGGATGCTTCCAAGGATCCTGCGAAGCGACAGCTGCTGCAGAACCATCGCGAACGGAGCTTCCAGAAGGAGTGTCACGAGCTTCTGAGTTCTGCGCCCGTCCTTCCGGACCCCGTGGATGAGAGGCGAGCATTGGGTTCCGACTGTTTGCCCAAGTCCGTCAGCCGAGCCATCTTGGAGCCTGACGTCTGGGGGCACTATGCCACTTCGGTCTTTGGCCACTTTATCGAGACCTGTGATCCCCGAGGAACCTGCAGGAGAATGAGATTCGGTGGGCCGAACCAGCACATTCCCGATGAGACAGATTGTGCCGCCGCAGGCACCCGCGTCAGTCGCACTCGTGGCTTCGGAGACAAAGGCGTGCTTCGGGATGAGGTCGCCATGGGTGAGACCCGCGATTTCCGAGATGGCAGTGGTGCTGGCAGTGCTGCCCCAGCCCAGGACCACTTTGGCTTCCAGAGTGGGAAGGAGATTGTCGACTTGGAGTTCCCACCAGGAAAGAAAACCTTTCCGGAGATGCGGCAGTACTATTAGGATGCATGCCCTTTGATCCAACGGTGTTCAAAATTTAACACAGAGAAATTTATATTCGTCGCGCTCTAAGCGTCTGACCGTAGCTAGGACAGCGCATTGCAAACATCGCAATGGGCCGAGGTCGTGGGCAAGACGCCCATAAGTTGATCGTTCATCTGGAATCAGTACATTCAGCTGTGATTCTGAAATGGGCCTTGCAGGGTGATGCAAGGTATCTTTCAGAACAAGGGCCATTCATCTTGGTTGCTTCGGACTGCCACCTGCAGACTAGAGGCCGCAGGAGGACCTTGAATCATACAGCTGGCTTAGCTGCTCTTGTTTGTTTAGCAGATCAGCTGCCGTCTGTTCTCCCAGAGCTGCGCGAGTTTGTGCTTGGTGCTGCAGGCCCTCCGGGTAGTTTTTAATTTGCAATTACGGAGTCCTGCGCTTAGTTGATGTGCTGTAGCCTATCTCACGGTTTTTTGTTGCGTCTGCAATCCCTCAGGTGTTAGTGGCAAGCGCTTGCGAACTGCTCCGGAAACGCGCGATGCCCAAAACCGGATACCTCGTGAAGACCTGTGCAATCTGCTTGCCGAGGCTTCATCTCTCGACAAACCCTCTCGATTACTGGGTGGGGCTCTTGAAACTCATGCTGCTAGTTGCTTCTGGCAGGGGCGCTTCTTGTAAGCATGTGGCGACAACAGCGGTACTCAAAGATTGTTTTGGAAAGGCGTCAATGTCACAGGTCCAGGAAGTGCGATCCAAGCAGCTCAACGAGCTAACGGACGGACGCTGGAGCTACGACTTGGAGGCCGGATCGCATCTCGCTCCACCCCTCTTGGCCTGCTTGGTCCACTGGTGTTGCTGTGCTGTTGCATTTCAGTACAGCCTTCCAGTAGGTTCCGCATGTGTGAACACCGGTGACGCTGCAGGCAGATCGCTTTCAGCCAAAGGGCGCGTTTGCAGCAAACCCAGCATGCAGCTTGATCGGGAAATCGACAGCGGCTTCAGGCATCGCGTAGTAGTAGGCGTAGTATCGCCACGCACTCACATGGTCACACAGCTCAAGGAGTGCCCCAGCGACTCGCGCATCCAAGTGGGCTTCAGCGGTCCTGTGGTCCTGGAAAGGCCAGGGGACAACCGTCCCAACCTAAACCTTTTCCGATCGAGGGAGAGGGGATTCGCCAGAGGGATTTTGGCGAGTCGACTTTGTCGATTTTGCAGTGCAGCTATCCGTGCCCCGCTCAGCAGGTTCCTGAAAGAGCCATCCATGCTGCAGTTGTGGAATGGCCACTGGCTCAGCACGGCCGTTATGTAGATGTTTTTGGCTCGTTTATGAGGCTCCGGGGTAGCGCGGTTTGAGGGTCGGATGAGTTGGACTTGAGGCCGAGTGTTGAAAGTTTTGTGCGTACCTACTCGGGGAAGACAGCTGGGCGGCCGCTGCTACAACGAGATGTTGCGCATGTAGTGTACGTTCTGTAAGGGAAGCGCAGATGGCGTTTGGCAAAGTACAGTGTTGTGCCTGGCAGTGGGATGGCCTGAGCATACGCAACAAAGGGCTATGAGGTACCTCGACAAGCATGATCCAGATAGCTGGGACACACCTCCCCACGGCTAAGGCACCTCTGGAGTTGGGATTCCTGTCAGTGAGATTGCGCCCTGTGCCGGCGAGGCCCGAAATCGGTGATGTCGCGACAATCATTCAAACTGGCAGGTAAGTGTTCTGATGCTTATGCAAGGCACCAAAGCCTTTATTCCTGGAGCTCGGCGAGCCACCCGCAACCTTCGAGTTGCGCTGCGAGAGCCTGTGCCGAACGGTCGAATCCAACGAAGGTCTTCATTCCTATTTCCCTCCCCTCTGCCATGAGGTTTGGAATTCAGCCTCCCGGTGAGGCTCTCTACAGGTGGAGCTGGGAGCTCATCGTGAAGACGTCTTTGAGTTGTGATAGTTAGGGCAAGGCAGGCAGAGGGCAGTCGTACTGAAGCAAGAAATCAAAACCAGTGCATACTTTGTTAGGGAAGCTCTTGGGGAGGTGCGGCTCGATCCCAAGGGACCCAACAGCTCAATGACTCGGCTTTCACGAAACGAACATGGGCATCGCGGAATACCCCTGCATCGGATTCTCTTGGACATGGGGATGTTCTTGCTCACGGAATCAAGGCACGCGTGGCGATGGAATTTGTTCTTTGCTTAAGCCCGGTTCTCTGTGACACTGTTGAGGATAGTCTTGAAATTCCACGTGCGGCATCGTGCAGCTTGTATTGGCACTCGCAGACGTCGACCCTTACGAAAATTTGGCAGATTACTCTTTGTAGTCTGCTGTCGAATCACCGACCATCCTGTTCAGGCAATCTCTCAACTTGAAAAAGAACCTAGGAAGGTGGGAGAGGGGCCAGCGGAGTAGCCGATTGTGCACGACGAGGAAGGTACGAGCGGTACAGGTAGCTTGTTTGCAGCGAGCCACCAAGGCCTACACGGTGAACATGAAGCCAGGTTCCAGGCCAGCTTGCCTCCGTCGTGTGAGGGCGGTCTGGCAAAGGGCCCCTGGCGCTGCCTGTGTTCTGTGCTGGAAGGTACCATCCCTTTAGTGGACCAGTCCGTCAAGGCTGCCGTGAGACTAAGAGGGCGACGCGTCACTTCCTCGGAAGACCTTTTGGAAGGTGACCATGGCCTAAAGCTGACGGGCCCTCGACCTTTCCTGTTCAATTTTTTACCGTCCGCGGCTTGGCATTGGGCGTTTCCGAAACTCAGCACTCGTAGATCTCCGTCAAGAAGAACGATGTTGATCGTTGGTGGACGTTTTCACGGGTTGATGCTGTCCATCCCGAGCCCTCTCACCATTCCATCTTGGTTTGGAAGCGTGTGTCCACATATGTCGTGAGCACTTGCTCCAAGCTTGTCTGCTGCATGGGTCTTTCCGGCGAGACCGTCTGAGTCACACATTAGATCTTCAACTGGGAAGTTGAGCTGTCCGAACATACAACATTGGATTGTGATTCCTCGTTTCCACGGCCCTGTCTTCCTAAAATAGCTGCTTCTCGTGTCATGTCCTGTTGCAAGCTCTTATATGTAGCAATGAGTACATTTCTTTCTTTCCTGTTCCAGCTGTCCCAGTGCTCTTCCATGGGACCAGGCAGCGTTGCAGAGACGTCTCAAGCTCGGACTCTGATTTGAAGTTCTCGCTGCCTCCTGGGAGCCAAGTCAGGAGGTATCAAGGATCAGGAAGGGTTATCGACACGAGTTGCGGGGAAGCAACGGACTGCGTGGACAGCTTCCGCTGCGAGCTGAGGTTTTTTTCCGACTGTACTTGAGACACGGTTTGAAGGCCAGTCAGAACTGCAGCATTGACCATAGTGCCAGAGGGTCGGGGAAGAGTGCAGGCACGCGAAGCATTGGGCTGTTTAGTGGCGAAGGCCGATGCTCTGCACAGACTTCACACCGCCATCTCCGTCACCGCTGCAGATGGAGAGGTGGGAATCGCTGGGAGTCAGTGTGGCTGGTGACTGTGCTTCCCTTGAAAGATCTTGAAAGGTGATGCAGCATCGCCTTGAGGTAGCGAAGAAGGCCACGCTCGAAATGAAGGCAGGGCTATTAGCCATAGCAGTGCCAGAAGCTATAGCGTTGGCTAATGCCTGAAGCAATGCGACGCGAAACCGCGAAGGTTTTAGACCTGCAGCCAGGGCGCGAGTGTACTGCTCAGCATCAAATCGAATGCCGATCGCATGTCCGCTTCAGACGATGTTGGCAGAGACAGAGTCTTCCGGACCAGTAGTCTGGCAGTCCAGCTAGGTACAAAGTTCGTGTTCGACCTTCTGTCGATGCCGGGCTCCCAGCAGAACTCGGCGAAGCCTTTGGGGTGCAAGCATTCTTGCTGTAAGCGCTGCAAGCGAGATTATAAGAATGCGATGCGCACACAAGTTGGGATGCTGGTCTTCAGGTGCTCGACGGCCTCGGTCAGCCATTGCAGGGCTCGGAGGTAACGCTGAAGATGGCGCAGCTTCCAGGCTGGGGTTGGGAACACCGGAACGGTCCAGGGACTACCCCATTCGGTCACGTCAGGCTTGTTCCTGACGCCAGAGTCGCGGAATCCGGGCCTGTGGTCTTCGAGCGTCGCTGATCGGTTTCTGCCGTCCGATCTGCCGGCCACGAGCTCAGAGGTCACGCTGCGTTCTTTCGAATCTGTGCTAGCTGCCTTCGGTAGGGACACTTAGAATGCTTGTGCCCTGGCTGGGTCTTGTGCTACCTGAATTTCAGGGAATAGGTGGGCATGCAAAGAAATCCAGCTGGCCTCAGATTTCATTTTTCATTTCAAGCTGAGGAGTTCTTCCCCCTTCTTGCACGGCGTCATCCACCGAAGCAGCTTGGTTCCTTGCCTTGCAAGAGCCCTCTTGGTATTTTGTTGCATGGGAGTGCATGATATCTTGGCACGGACTGAGACAACACAAAAAAGTTGTAGCCCGCGCTTGCCTTCAGTTCCGGAAGTACGTGCCTTTCCCGATTGCAGGCAATGTCGAGCCAACCTCATCCATGCAGGCACCTTTTCTTCGAGTTCATTCACTTGCCGACTGATTGCACACATACACGTTAGGGCAAAAAAGCCGAGCCGCACCCAAGGGTTCAAACCTTCCGCCACACATGCAGCATTTGGCAAGTGTGGAATGGACAAAGGTTACTTGTGATAGCAAGCACCGACCGCAACCTGAAAACTCGCCAACAACCTGCAGCTTGCAGGCATTTGCATGCCCGATTTCCTCAGCGGAAGAGCTGAGGCGGATGCTGCCACCCGTTGTGGTAGCAAATTCATTGTAATGGCGGTCAGTGCTGATTGAGTTGTACTCAATATATGGTCCTGCTGTAAGTGTTCATTGGCATTCCTTGAGACGTACAGATGCAAACCGTCAAGTTCAAGTTGGACACGAATCAAGAAGACGGACTTATGCAGGGTGTATCCGCAGAATCCAATTACGGGGGGACATGCCGAAAAGACTCCAGAATGGTTCTGAAAGGGCTAGTTTGGGTCGCATTACGATCCGGGATGATCCAGGTAGCTGCCGGGCGAATGCCAACCGTAAGTTTGCTTCCCTCAAGTCATCTCAAGTCTTCAGCTCCCCAGCTTCCATTCTCTGAATGCCCCCACTAGGCTCCACCCGCGTGGAGGCTTACGGGCCACCCCAGACAGCATTGACCCCAACACAGGCGAAAACTGACGACCAGTGTCCTGTGCTCAGGGACTTTCTCACCTTCTACTTCTCGCCAGAAAAGGCCATGATCAAACGCGCTCAAGTCAGTTGGCGACCTGGTTTATTGCCACTCTGCCAGGCAGCGTCGTCCAAGCATGGCCCCTGTGCTGCCAAAGCTGCAGCCGCTGCCTAAGTTGCGCTGCTGCAGTTATTATGTCAGGGCACTGAACCCTTGCTCTTCAGGACCGTCCGGGTGTCCTTCTGGCCAGTGGCAAGGATGTCCAGTTCAACCAGATACCTGTGGAGTTCATGCGCTCAAGGCAAGGGTAACCCTGATGTCTCGTCTCGGCTGAGCGTTGCAAACTCTTTGAGGCTGCTCTTCCTCGAATTGGTCTGCATGGGGCAAGATGCAGACATGAGACAGTGTGGGATGCGCAGCAGCCCCTTCGCATTTGGCGACTTCAGTCTTGCATGTGAACCTCTGGTCTTGTCCCGGCAGGTCCTGGAAACACAGCGCGTTTCCTAAATGCGGCATCATTCGAGGTCACGGTGGTGTCTCGGCTTGCGAGTCTGCTGCTGTGTCCTTCCTTACCTTCCTCGTGTCTCAGGCATTTGCTAGCCCACGAGAGGCACCCTATGCCAGCGAGGAGTCTCGCCCTCATTCGGCGACATCTCAGTCGCGCATCAGTCTCTTAGGTGCCACTGTTGGAAGCAGGGGCCTTGCCAAAGCCCGGCTTCGCCAAAGGCCTCATGCGCTGATCCTGACAGCGGTGCACGACCTGAACGATGCAAGCCCAAGACCGGGCTTGGAGGCCACCGCTCTGAATGGTGAGTTGATGTCAGGTTCTCTTGATCAGCGCATGATGACATGGCCCGCAGGGAGAGCATGAACTAAGGCTCAGCGTTTGCATTGTGGGCGTTCGTGTTCCTGTGTGAAGACAGCGTTGAGGTGTTGTGGAAACAGGGCTGACAATTGAGAGGGCACTGCAGGGCCAATGCCCCATAGCTCACGCAAAGGCTCCGAGTGGGTTCTAGATTGCCTTGCTGTGACAGTGTCTTAGATCGGAACGAGAGCCTCGAGATGACTTTTCTTGGGTGGTGAACCTGTTGATGCCCGCTCCAGCTGATTCAGTGTCTTCCAAGGGAATGGGATTTGCTGCATGTCGCTATTGTAATCTGCTGCGGTTCAGGTGACGGTCTGGGAAATACCCAGCACGCGCTGGATGAACGGTCAGAGTGTCCAGCCGCCTGTCAAAAGGAGCGAGCCTTTCAATAAGTGCTTCTTCAGAACACAACGGGGCGCGAAAGCGACACAGCAGGATCGCGACGGAGGTGACGGATGCGCATGGCCGCTCGGCCACTTCGCTGCCACAGGACAGCCGACCCTCTAAGAACCCAGTGCTTCCAGTACTTGAGGGGCTTGCGTTTTGCTGCTAGCGCAAGTTAAAAGAGGAGATGCGGCAGCCCCATGAATATGGCGGCAAGAAGGCAGAGGAATTGGAGCGACTAGGAGAAGTCATCATAGAACCACATCGTGCCTTCAGCGACATTGGCAGTGCGATGCTTGAATTTGCCCGAGCAAGCATTCATGCTGCGAGGGCTATGTCGTCTCTGTTCAAGACCCCAAGAGTGGCGAGATTCTCCTCTCTGACTTGCACGGCACTGAGTCAAGCCGCCTGTTGTGGCTAATGAAGCATAAGGAAGCTGCTTGTTGCTCGGATGGATTCGACGAGCTAGGCTACGCCTCGGGAGGATGCCACCGCAAGTCGAATCCCCCAGCTGATGCCTCGGCAATGCGGTGCAAATGCTTTGCAGACGGTCCCGGCCACCGAGACAGGCAGAGTGAGAGAGAGTGCGTGTGACATACAGTGGGCCTTGCTGGCTGGCATTTGCTAAGGTGCAGCATTCGCCGGTGCTCTCCGAGTTTCGATTGCTACAGACCGGGCTGTGTATGCACGGATGCCAAGCTTCTGGTTTCTGACTATGTAGGTCAAGCGGTGACAGCAGCTTAAGCTGACACAGTGGCTGACAAAGACCGGATTTCGTTGCGCGTTTACGGAGTGCAAGAGCTCGAAGATGTTTGGACGTGGAGAGACTCACCGATGTGGCACTTCGTGGCAACGCAAGCCCTGAATTTGGCAGGCGCCTGGAGATTCCTTGGCGGTGCTTGGCGTGGTTGCTGCAGTTGGCACGATTTGTCCGGGAGGAAAGCCAGGCACGGACCGTCGCAGAAGCGGAATCGTGCATGAGACGCCAAGCTGACAGTTGCTGGAACACATGAGCCTGCAAGGCAATGTTTGTGCCCCCTCTGCTGTGCGAAATGAGCCAAGCGTCGAAAGCCAAGATATGGAAGCAGCTTGAGTTGCAGCGACCAAAGGAAGGATTGCTCATACACTTTTGAGCGCAGTGAAAAAGCATGCTCGCACCACCACTGTTTGCGCAGCACTGCAGCTGAGATTAGGACTTAGGACATAGTCGACGCGTGCATAGAGACTCTTTAGCATGGCACGTTGTCGCTCACGCACGAATCACCAATCACTCAATGCAAGCGAGATATCCGATAAGACCCTGAGCATCTAAGCCCCAGCCTTTCCCCATGATACAACATCAGCTCAGTGAATCCTCACTTCAAGCAAGCCGCTAACGAGGAGCAGCCAATGACAGATTTTAACTCGTTGACATGGTTGTTGCTAGTAGCAAACACCCAGCAAGTCCAAAGACACATTGAGCGGAGCCCATGCTGCGAGCCTGAGCACAACCTTCGTGTCACTTGGCAATGACGGCCGCAATGACGCCGGAGGCGAAAGATTCATTTTGGATCCTTTTGAGGGGCGTGATGTTGTGTGGCTGCAGGTGTGGGATCAGCTGAAGCATCTCCGAGAGGATCGGGAGAAGCTCAAGGAGGCTAGATCGGCTAGATGTGCCCACTCTCAGACTCGCACCGCACGTGCAATGTCGACAGGCGGCCGAGAGTGCGCTGCAGGATGGAGACGAGGGAGGCTTCGAGTTCCAGAACATGCTCGCCTCCGAAATCACCGCATCCTGGCTCACTGAGGGTTCTCACAAAAAGAGTGCAAAGCAGCACAATGGGCACATAGTCACATACTGTCACGTACTTGCAGTGATTTCAAGTCGCGCTGGAGGAGAAGATCGAGGAGCTCGAGGGGAAATACGGCTCCCAGCCGCCCTTGCCGGGAGCCAGAAACGAGGGGCCCGTGCAGGCGAGCGTGAGCCGGAGCGAGTGCTCGGAGAGTGTCTGCAGTGTCAGGGGGGCCCCGGGCCCTTTTTCCGATCTCTTAGAGTCTAATCTCCTGGGGTGCGCAGGTCGGTGCGAAGTTGCCGCTGCCCCCTCCACCACCGGCGTGGCTGGGATGAGAAGCGAGAGACCAGCGCCAGCTGCAGCCCGTGCTGTGCTCTGAGGCCGGTGGCATCGGTGGCTTTGGCCAAGCTGCCGGGCATGCCCGGGGCCTTTCCGGGCCCTTCAGCTGAAATTCTGCTGGAAGTGGGTTGGCAGTTAGGATCTCTTGGTCACAGGCCTTGCAGAAAAAGAGCAGCAGCCAGTAAGGTATAGCACAAATTTGAGCACGGCTCTCACTGTTGGGTGCCATGTCTAACCAGGCACTGCTTCTGTTTAGGCCAGTTTAGGCTTTGCTCAAGGAAGCTGAGGAAGGGAGGTTATTATTTATGTAATGCTGCGGAAAAGTCGATCATTCTCGATGCCAAGGTGTCGCCAGTCTACCACCTGGCCTCGCGGCGACGATCCCACCAGGAGTGGCTGCAAATCTCCCTCCAGGCTTTTAGACTTGTTCCTCAGTCTTTGGCAGCATCCTTGCGTCAGCCCGGATTGAGGCATCGCTGCCAATATTCCGCCTGGGGTCGCAAGTGCCCTGGGCAAGATGCCGCCGGTACCGGGGGCGCCCCCCATGCCAGGCTTGCGGGGACTGAACGCTTGGGATAGTCGCGAGGTTTCACAGGGTGTCCGAACACGATCTTTAAGTTAGAGAGCCTCGTTTTGAGCAGGCTTGGCCCCCGGCTTTGCTGGCGTGCGGCCGCCACCCATCCCGCTACCACCGGGCGTGATGCCGCCGAAACTCGACGGCAAAACGGAGTGACCGAGTTCTTGCACTCGTCAGTTCATCCATGCTGCACACATGTTACAGTAATCAGTTGGTCATATGCTGCGGAGAAGTGCCACACCAGAACATCAGACTGTGTTTCCTTCAAAGGGACTCTAGCATGAAAAAGCTGCAGCCAGATGTTCCTATAAGAGGTTGCTTGGGCAGCCGGTGAGTCTCACGCAGCAGCAGGCAATGGAGCCTGCACCCCAGTCTGCGGGTTCGAGTTTGCCTGCGTAGCTTTGTGTCCGCCGCAGCTCAATGTCACGACAGCTGCTGCAGCACGAAGGTACGAAGAGACGAAGGCTCGAGACACGGCCACTTGGCAGTCTCCATCAGATCTCGCCTCTGCCTAGCTCTCGTGACGGGCAGGCTGTACCATGCTGTACAGAAGTCCGTGTCGCAGACATAGGATATATATATATATATATGTAGGACTAAAGATGACGCATGCATGGCGTCTTCGTTGGTATGTCGTTTCAGCAGAGCCAACTGGTTGGCATTATTGAATGCTGACCGTTCCCATGACACCCAGCCGAGTTCTGCTCCCAGGCGCTGGAACCGGAGGTTATCGAGCTTGTGCATTACTTCAAGATCTCGGATCGACATGCTCGAATGCTCAACGAACAGCTCAAGCCACTTGGATCTCGACAGCTCAGCTTGCTGCATCTAGGACTTCACATTATCTTTTGAGGCGGCGAAACAACACCTACGAGGAGGACATCGCATCCCTCTATGAGATCTTGAAGGGGGCCAAGAATCCAGGAGCCTAGCGCTTGTCTCCTTCAGTCCAGTAAGACCATCGCTTGTCGCGAGGAGATCTGCTGATGGCCGTGGCCCTGGGGCCCTGGGCGATCACATTACTGCTGTTGCAGCCTTGCTGAGGTCTCCATCCGGTGGATGGAGAAGGGTGTGTTCCGCGGCACCCTGACGCCCAATCCGGCAGTTGAGAAGGCCCAGAAACTCTGCGTTGAATCGAAGATTGAGTCAGCAGATCGCAAGCCTTTCGGCCTTGCAAGCTGCTTGGCTTGCGTCCAGGCGGCCAAGAAGTACAAGCTGGACGCGCCTTCTGCCTGCAAGTTGGCGGAGGTGCTCGAATGCCGAGAAGATCCAGATGCCGATCTGAGGCGCGACTCCCTAGGAGAAGAGCCGGGCTTCGAAACCTGCACTGTTTCAAGGAATGCGAACAGCCGCGCAGAGTCGCACAGACTTCAGACTCCGAACCGAAACATCGCGGGGCGGAGTGTGTCATGAAGATGTCACATGAGGAGCGCAGTCTCTGCCTGGTAGATCAACCCATGTATGGTGGTGAGACGAGGACTGAGGGGTGCTGTGCGGACCAAAGGAAATTGAATGTGAACCAATGCAGCGGCCGTCGCCCATTTGGGCACCCGTTGCGAAGAAGCACTCGGCTTCGACTTGCCACAAGCACGAGGCCCACTTTTCACCAAGAGTGACTGGGAGCACGGCTTTCCGTCTTGGCTCGCAAGCACTACACCTTAGCACAAGCTGGCCAAGACATGAAACAAAACACCTCTTCTGGCAGGCGTGTCAGGTGCTAGAACGGAATGCAACAAGGTTTCATAACAGATTGAATGCAGAATTCACAGTTTAGCCTTGGCTTTCTCGGGTCAGGAGCGGCTGCTTGTGTAGGTTCAGTCCCGCTATGTGCAGCTGAGTAAGACCGAGCTTTGCACCCTCCATTGGCACTGTCCCACATGTCCTTTGATCTCTTGTTGGGCTTGCGGGTGTGTCACCACGGAGCCTGAATAAAAGGACTTGACTGCTGAGCTCCACGAACGAGCGCTTGCAAAGGACACTGTAGGAAATCTCCCAATCCCCACCTGCTGGAGTTGTGCAGTAGCATGGCTGCTGGCGTTTGCAGACTGGATGCATCTAGACTCGTAGTCGGGTACAGATCTCTACCGGGGCTTGACTGACTTGGCGATGTGTTGTGATGCCCATCCTGTGGCAAAGGAAGATCAGTGAGCACCTGGCAGCCTCAAACAAGCCCTCGTCCTTGGCCATGAGCTCAGCGGCCATGGCCATCCATGGCCTCAGCCTGAGAGCTGCCGGGTTCCCTCCTGCTCCTTCGAGGTCATGCAGATGTTGCGAGATATCAAAGCCGGTAAGCCCGTGGAGGCGTGCACACGTGCCCCAGCTATCGGAAGCTATCTGCACAAGAAGGCCGGGCGATGCGACTTGCTGCTGCGCTTCTGTGGGCCCGTGCTTTGCCGTGCAAATGGCTCAGGAGACGGCGACCAAGCAGAACTCGAAGGGCGGCCGGAGTAGGCTGGAACATGCTGGAGGATTAACGCTAGGCAGCTTCAGCCCCCCTGTCACAGACCATCAGGACGCCGACCCGACGCAGCCCCAGCCGGGAGCGGAGACACCGCAGCCGAGAGCGGCCGCGTGGCCGGAGCCACCTGGTGAAAGCTCCGAGGAGAGGACTCAGAGGACCTTGACCCCTAGATGTGTGGCTCAATTTTTATCTGAGGTCGCAGCCGAGGCGGCCGTGGCGGAGAGCGCGGTGGAGACCGTGGGGCCCACCGCGGTGACCGAGGGGATCGCGGGGGTCCGGAAGATAATGGCCGTGGCCGGCAGCGACACCTGGCCAAACGACATGACAAATGCTTCGGGCTTGACCGTGCTGCATCGAGTTTCCGAAGATGAACTGATGGTTTGAAGTTGGCGCTTTCCTATGAAGGAACCGCTCAAATCATGCACTGCCTGTGCTGCATGTACTCGGATGTACTTGGTGCACTGTCGGGGTCCAGAAAATGCCGAAAGCCCAGGACAGCCATTCGCGCACACGCACACACACTTGCACCAGATCTCATGATCTGTAATGTCGTTGGTGATGCGTCGCTTTTTGTTTGTCTCGCTTCTGATTATGTCTAGCTCTAGATTTTCTGATTTGCTGCATGTGCCATTGTTTAGATTATTTTAGATTACAGGTATCAAGGCTTTTCTGGTGCATCCAGTATCTCACAACCGACATGTAAGCACATCACTGCATGTAAAAAACCCTTGCAAGCAATCAGCTCTGACATGTGATCAAGAAGCCTCAAAAAACACTTTTAGAACGAGATGTTGAAAGACCACCATCTGGAATCTTTCCCCAGGTGCGTAATTCTCGCAGGTACGTTTACACAGCATACTGGATGAGGCTTCGTTGACCCAAGCCATCCAGCAGCCCTTGGGCCCCTGCTTCACTTCACACTCGGTATTGTTAGGTAGGCCTTAAAGACAGGGATTACTTCACATAGACACATGAGCATACCCTGGTTCTGGTCAGGGTTTGGGATGACTTCCCCCGCCCGAGGTTTACATAACCGACACCAGCCGGGTCACCAGCCATTTCCATGTCGGTCCGTCGTCTGTCACCTTGTAAGGTTGCAAAATGGTGCAGTAGTCCGAACAAGTGCCGGGCAATCGGCAGGGTCGGACATGGTCCCTTCAACATCATGCAGAGCCCCTGCAGCAGCAATTATCCCCGAATCGCCGAACCTACGAACAAATCTTTTGAGAATGCCTGGATCCATGGTAACTCATATGTCTCATGTTCAGGAAGCCGGAGCCGCACGGACCGTCGTGGTGGCCGACGCTACTTGGCAAAAACATGCAAAAACGGTTCTAGGGAAATTAAGGGCGTTGCTGGGGCCACTTAAAAGGCTTCGATCCGTTCTTCAGAATTATAAGTAGCGATCAGCTCTTGGTTCTGATGCATGGGCGAACAGGTGAGGATCGAGCTGCCGAGGAGCATCCAGGCTCTGCTCTGGTGCGAGATTTTTCTGCCATGGTTTACATAGAGATCCACAGCAAGCTCGTGCATACTTTGGCTAGATTCCACTGCATGCAGGCTGCTCCTCACCTTCAGCGAACTAGATTGTTTAGTGCAGAAACGCATCGTTTTTAGCTGCTGCTTATGACCATCTTATGTCCAACAGGTGAGGCAGCGTGACCAACCGGGCCTGAGCAACTTGCAATGTCCGGCTGCAGCCACTGAAGCGACAGCTGGCCCGCATCTGTTCAAGAGAGGCCACGGCCCTGCCGGCCAAAGGAAGAACGAAGCAGTCTAAGTTTACAGGACATTTCTTTAAGGATGTATGCTGCAGTGGCCATTGAGGATCTGCCAGCTGCGTCAACGCCTGCGTTCCTCGCGTTGATCGCGTGCTTGTGCAGATTCGGGTGCAGATGTATGTAGCTGTGGAGGCAGGTCAACAGGTACTGCCCGCAATATCCTGCGACTCAGCCATGGATGCAGGAGAAAAGCAGAGCTGTTTCAGTCCCATCGTTGTGCTACATGAGCTTTGCTGTCAAGAACGTTCGGAGCATGCACGGCATGTCCGTGCATCGAGGCACTGCTGGCTGCCGAGATCATCTGGGCGCCGAGTCCCCAAGATTTAGGAGAGAGCATCCGAGTGGCCGAGCCTTTGGCAGCCCGAAGCTTGAGGCTTTCTCGCGGCCCCGATCAGAAGGAGGTTTGCACTGTGCACCTTTGGTTCCGCACCCAGCTTTCTGGAGACTTTGGATGAACAGGGCTACCACCCTGACCCCACGTATGACCCAAGGCCAGTCTCTCCTTTCGGCATGTTCAGTGCCAACATTTCGGTGTCGCTGTCTCAGCTCGATAGCAGCTGCAGTTCTTCATTGTGTGCAATTTACGAGCTGAGGCCCGCAAATGCATCCTTTGGTGACCAGGCTGCAATCAGCACATCCAGGTCTCTGCACGTTTGACATCAACTTCCGAGCAGAGTCAAGCTGCATGCATAACACCGAGACACCACATGCGAATATGCCCTGCGACAGGCCCAGTGCCATCGGTGAGTTTGTTCTGGGCACGGGCTGCGACCCCTCAGGCATCACGGAGGGAGGGTGGCCCAAATTGTGTGCTGTGCAGAGACGCACATTGCCTTGAGTCTCCATTGGATGCCGAGGTGCTAAACAGCTGCCGCATCCTCGGAACAAGCAAGAATCCTTGTGTATCCTTGTCGTTGCATCCTTGCCAAGTTGTAAACGAAGTAAAGTGATAGACTGTGATAGATTGCGCTTGGGTGTGTAGTTTGCACGGGTGAGTGGTCAGTGTGACAAGGCTGCCGTGCTAGTGGTCAAGTAACGAGTGGTCTTCTTGATGTTCCGTGTTTGCTGATGGCTGTTGCTGCTGTCCTTGTTGCCAAGTGCATGGGGCAGCCTCTTGCACGCACGAGGCGAGGAATGGCGGCGACATCGTATCCACTATCGAGATCCGGTGCTCCGATCCACCCCGTTCGCCAGAGCCTTGAGAAGCTGTGAGAGCTCAAGCCGGCTCTTTGGAGCTTTGCTTTGGAAAGCTGTGTTCGTAACAGTCGAGTACTTGCGAGCGAGGCAGCTTCTGATTCGCGTCGGCACAGTTGAAGTTACGGACATCAGCCTCATATTTCTTCTTGGTCCCCGTGCTCCGCCTCTGAGGACGTCCTCGTCGCTGACCCTCGCCCGCCGACTGTGGGACTCTGAGCTCTCTAGGCCCTAGGCTCGAATCGCCGTGTTTGACCTCTGTCAGGTTCTCCGACTATGACTAGACTCCTGGCATTTGTATGCTGTGAATGCACGATGTCCTGTTCAGAGATCCGGCTGAGGCCATTGTAGTCCCACCGGAAAAGACAAGAACCCTGACCCGTTCAGAACAACAATAGCTAACTGTCGCGCTATCTCTGCGAAGACTAATGCTGTCTTGTCGCGCAGACTGAATGGCCACATGTCCCAGCAGATCCTCAGCTTCGAACGATTCCGACAATGCGTGTGAGGAGTTCTCTCGCATCTGTGAGGACCGCGACGTCGTCGCGTGGAGCAGGAAAGCCTGGGCACTCGTCAAGCGGCTTTCTGACTGTGATGGTTTCCAAGACGTCGACATTGAGACCAACTGCACACAGGCGCTTGACGTGTCGAATGGTGGAAGCATTTGGAGGTCTGGCACAGAGACTGAAGCGCTGCTGAGACGGCAAGACCTCGGCCCGTGGTACTTGGGTAGCAAGGAGGTGCCGGTGACAGAGAACGCAGTATGTAGCGATCCTCACAGACATTGCACAAAGAGGATTGCAGAACAGCTCTCTGGCCGGCCACTTAAGATTCAGCGGACGTTTGACAGCAGTGAGCCTTTCGATTGCAGAGTTCCAGAAGAGTCCAAGATCAGCCCGGAGGATGTCGTGGTCACCGTCTTGCTTCAAAACTCCAAGGGTTCCAGGGATCAGGAGTTTGATGTCCTCGCCAGCCAAACACTTGAAGACCTGAGGGATGCCTTTTATTTCGTGGGGGACTTAATGTTTGACGGCCCAACCAGGAGGGCTTCGGCTTGCATGTACATTGACGGCTTCTTCTATGTCGACAAAAGGCAGTCATCCGCGCTTGATTATTCGGTGGAACTGGTTGACTGGCTGCGCAATCTCGACTTTGCCTTGCGAGATGAGAAGTCCCGGTCGATGTCTACACGAATCTGCGACCTGGAAATTCCATTCGGGCAGCCATGCTGCTTCATACGACAGGGCGACATCGAGCATCATATGTACTTCACAGGCGCGCGGCTGATCAATGGGACGAGAGACTGCCCCTTTCGCGAAGGCTACCCTTGCTTAATCTGGATGCGACAGTATCACCGCCGGCGTTGTGTTGCTTGCCTTTCGAGCTTCGCGTCGTGGGTGGTGCTTGACTCATCGAGATGTCCTTTGAATCCAGCCCATCTTTGTCACTTTTGTTTCAGACACTTTTCAGAAAAGAGAAGTGGAGGGTACATCGTGCCAACTGACTACAAGGCATTCCCCTATCTGCACGACGAGACTTGATGCGAAAGGCTTTCGTATGCGTGTTGGGCCAATATCAGATGCCTCCTAGATTGGCGGGTTTGAAGGAGGACACTGACCTGACCTGCTGTCGCAAAGGCAGGATCTGGCTGACGAGCTTGGGATTGGTCCTTGGCAAGGCGAAGAAAAGGACCCGACGATCTGTTCCGGGAGCGCCGATTGAGCGATTTCGCACGTCTGCCAAAAGCCGCATCATTGCGCCGGGTTTTCGCTGACCGTCTTGGAATGGAAGCACAGGCGATGAGCAACCGCATCCTCCCTCCAGGCATGAAGCGCAGAGGAGCTGTCATGGAGCTTCATGTCGCGCAGTGTTCAAAACGGCTCCAGTGACAAATCCTTTGGGTGCCAAGCCACGTGTCGATCAGTTCTCGACGCAGAGCCATTTTCGTTGAATAAGTTTGTTTCTCCTACCTAAGGCCTTCATCAAGTTCAAGCGCTTTCCTGCCTTCTTGCTGCCGGGTCAGCCATTGCGGGTTGCACTTTTGCCCGGTGCTTGGCCACAGTCTCTCTTGGCCATGCTTCTGGCGTCTCACCGAGGCTCGAAACCTACACAGGCATTCCTCTGCAGAACCATGATGTCAAGGCAGCTGTGGTCTGTGGCCTGCGGCTTGCGCAACTTCAGAGTCTTTCTTTCCCGTTGACTGGCTCAGTGCGAGCCGCAAGCCTGACTTGACAGTCGTCTACTTTCATGCCAGATCGAGATCTCAAAGACAGTGGAGGACGCGTTGCAGTGGCCTTACGCGCATCTTACGCATTCTTACGCTACATGTGCACCTTCGTCTGCCAGTGCGACAGTCAACAACCCATATTTGATGCCCATACGGCCTCGTACAGTAGGGGTGGCCCTGCCTCAGGCCGCTGCCGGCTCCGGAGATGTCGCAAGCCGAGGCCTCCTGCACAGCAGACCGCTCGATACGAATTTAGTGACTTTCTGGTGAACCTGAGCAACTCAGAGTAGTTTTCACATGAGACAAGGAATTGCAGCTGATGCTAAAGCCGCTAAAGTTGACGCTAAAGCACGCAAGATACTCGTGAGCCGCCAGCAGCTCGTGCAGGATCGCGGAGAAGACAGAAGCACAGAGTTTGCCAAATCGACCAACGCATCTGGCCTGTGGTCCCAGGACGTGATGAGAAAGCATAAACACAAGAGCCGATTCAGCAGCAGGGGCCTTTGCTTCTGAGAATGCAAGCTTCCCAGATATGTGCAGGATGTGATGTTTGGCCCACAGCGTGCAGCTCTCAGGGTCTTGTGCCTGATGGTGCGTCCATGTGCGCTCCAGCTAGATGACCTTGTCTCCCGGTCTGCCCGTGAGGTGAAGTATCTTGGATCCCGAAGTTGGGAGACGAGCTTACTGTGAAGGCCAGAAGACGCCCCATCCCATCTCTTGAAACCGGTGTTCCGCATGATTTGCATTCGGTCCTTCGCAGGCCTCCACGCGTGGACCAACAGGTGAGCTTCTGGTACAGTGCCTGTTCTCAGTATACGAAAAGGGCTGAGGCATGCTGAGGCATTCCTGTTGTAAGTCAGGTCGCAGAAGCTACCGGTCCGCTTGAGCCCATACGAGGTGGACATCAGGAGCGATTAGGTTGCCAGAGCGGTAGCCACGCTGCAGTCGGTCTCGCAGTTCTGTCGCCGTTGTCCCTTGCTTGAGGACTTCGGCAGGCGTTGGTGGCGCAGAGGGGCCCCTTCCAGGCAGCATCGTATGCTGTGTGGCCGAATGAGTCTACGGTGCATCAGATCTGCAAATGCCCCGCAGGACAAGACTTCACGGCCTGGGTGGAGTTGAAGGCTTTGGATGCAGTTCTGTTGCGGAAGCTGATGCGAAGCGCCAGACCTGCAAATGAGGCCGCCTTTCCTGACGAGAGCTGGAGCATCGCAACAGGCCCAGATGCTCCGCGCCCAGTGCTCGCTGTCGCCCCGCTGACTCCCAAAGTGGTCAGCTCCGAGGCTGCGAAAGTCTTCCTGGTCCCGGTTTCCGCAGAGGACGAGAAGACGGCGCGGAATGGTGGCCGCTTGGCTCCGGGGGACATGGCCCTTCCAGCCCTGGCAAGCCTTAAGCTCTCATTTTCAACACACACACACAACTACACAAGCATAGGGAATTCCGTGTAATGCCGCTGCCTGAGGCAGTTGCATGGCACACCTCTGCTCGCTTCCGGAGCCGGGCCGAAAGCTGGCTTCGCCATCCGAACCCGCCATACTATGCCAGGCCTGGGTGCATGCCCAAGAGGAGAAGCAAGCCGGCTACTCAGAGGCTCCCTTTGAACGCCTCCGACCGTCGAGCAAGAACACTGCTTCCGAGATTACGAGGCCTTGACACCCGACAGGTTTGTGGATGAAAGGCCTTCGCGGGAGTGGCACTTTTCTGGTTTCGGAGTGTCTTGTTCATCACATGTCACAAGCCCAGTCTCCGAACCGCGAAGCCCTAATTGGCTCCAAAACTTTTGCAACTTTTGGTGAGTGGCGAGCTGATGGACAGCGACAGCAGCGGAGAGAGCAGCGAGAGTGCGGTCTTGGAGGCTCCGGAAACGGGCAGGCTGCGAAGGATGCTGCGATCGCATTGGCCCATCCGTTGCCTGGCACCGCTGGTGCTCACGTCTTTACTTCTGGGGGGCCTCTTTTTCTGTTCTCGCCGGGCAAAGCCTCTTCCTGGCGAAGTTGTCGGACAACCGACGTCGCTTTACTCCGCTCAATGCCTGGCTTGCGGCCGCAGCGAAGTACTGCAGTGCATTGTGCGTAGTGGCGGTAGGCACCCGAGCGAGCAGCATGCCAAGCGGCCACAGCGGCCACATGCTCAAGAGACTTTCCGCTGCAATGACGGTTGCACGATCTGGCAAAGTAATGTCAACGACGACGCATGCCACTGTTCCGACTGTGAAGACGAGGAGGCGTGGAGCTGCAGAACTTGCGGAGTGGCTCATCTACGGAGCTTGGGTGAGGGCGAGACGGTTCATATCGCCTCGAAGCATGAGGCGAAGCACTATGCAAGGGACGTGGGGGTCGGGGTCGGAGTGGGCCTAAGCTCCGCCTTCGCCTTGGGCTTCGGCTTGGCCTTCGGCTTGGACGCGCCTCAAAGCGCAGCATCCACCACTTCCCCGGTTTCCTTGCCGGCTCCAGGCCAGCCAGGCATTGCTCCAGGCCAGACTGTTACGGCTGCGACTACTGTACTGTACTACAAGTACTTTCGTGGTGTCGTAGGACTTTCACAACATTGGGTTGGTATGAATTGGGATTCAGGGATTCGGTGCTGTACTGTAGTGGGTCCCGAGACATGAGCACAGGAGATTTTGCGATAGGCATCTACTACGTGGTCGTCGTCAATATCGGGATGAACGTCTTCAATGCAGTGCCCTTCAGGCAAAGCCCCTTGCTTAAGCAGGTCGTTCGCAGAACCGTCGCAAGAATTGGCAGGGTCAGCCCCTCCATGGCCGCCTTGCGATTTCCGGACTGGGCTGTTGACGATGACGATGACGACGATGATGACGACGGTCGCAGGCTGCTTCGAAAGCCAGGGGAGTCAGTTGACCTCGATGTTGGCATTCGATGCGACAGCACCGCCACGGCAAGCGAAGTGGAGCGGCGGATACGCAACCAAACTGCTTTCTCTGCTCAACAGGTGATGAATTCCGAGCTTCAAACTTCTGGAGCCACAGGTAAGGTTGAGATTGTTCGGTGGCAGCCGGCCCCGAACCCATTATCCTTTAATCCCAATAAAGGTCCAGTCCAGTCAGGTTTCGTCTTTCAGGAGAACGTCAGCCTGGGGCTGGCCCCAAGGCCCTAGCCGAGATCTTCAACCATGTCACCTCGATGTTTCACTTACAAATGATAAAAATTTCCAAGAAGCCAAAGAGCTGAGTAGATCTAACTTCGCGGCATCGCAAAAGAGGTGTTGTCTACACAAGAATCACAAAGCTCGGCCAGATGCACAAAACTGATTGTAGGGTCCCGAATGAGTCTGATACCGGCAGTTGCCAGGATTTGTCAGCAGCAGATCTCCTTGAAGTCCCCGGCTGCTTGCCAGTTCAGGCGCCCTCCGGTTTTGTCGCTCACGGAGCTTTGTGAGCATGAGATATTAAGAGCTGTGTTCGATTCCTTGTGTCTCGGCATTGAGGATGCCGGCAGCTGAGAAGTACGTCCTCGTCGCCAAGATTAATGTGTGCGGGGCTGAGGACACAGTCGGAGCCCGTGCGGGCCTGCACAGCATCCGATAGGACATCGGTCTCGTGGAAAGGTAACGATCAAGCCGTATCTGTAGCATGTGTTCAGAGTCCAGACATCGAAATGCTGGGTCTCTTTCACGCTGCAAGTGTGTCGCTGCAGGCATGGCGAAGCCGGCATGGACCCGATTGATTGATCCTGAATTTTTCCTTAGTTGAGCATGTGCAAAGAGGAATAAAGCTTCCACAACTCGTGCTTTTAGAACTGCAGATGTTTCATCCGACTATGCCCCACTAGATTACCCATTGTAGATCCTGAGTCATTTACCTTTCCTGTTTGGCTCTTGGTATCGATGGGTCAACCTTTGACAAAGCACCATTCCTCGCTGGTCCTGGTACCACAGTTCGCTCCTGCCTGGCGCATCGATCTGCATCCACAGTGGCAGAGGGTGTTGAGATCTCGACCTCATTGCTTCATGTGTTGATTTGTAGTAGTTTCGACGTTCAATCAGGGAAATGATTTAAAGTTGCACTAGATGCAACCGTAGTTCTCCGTTCACGGGGTAGTCAGGGCATGTCGACGTATACACTGCGTGTACTAGTGGGTACCGATTTTCGATTCTTATGTATGGGCGTCCACGAAACTATATTCTTACTTCCAGGAGCTCATCTACGGCTGCACTTTCATCGGGCAGACAAGCAGGGATTGGAGGCGCAGCAGTGGTCTGGAGTCGAGTTCTTCCATGCGATGGGGAGCACTTCCACACTGTTGGCAGTGACTAGCGCGAGCTGGTGGGGCAGGCGCCGGCCAGTGGGCTCGACAAACGTATTCGATCGCTTCGAGGCGCGGACGCTCTTCCAGACCATAGCCAGCAGATTACGTGCCGAGTCTCCTGGATGTAGTTGGCAGTTGCTGGATCGTTAGGTGAAAACAGAGAAGTCTTCGTACGAAATCGGTGAGACCATACATTTGGAGGCCAGCTCAGATTTTTTATTGACGCCTCGCCTTATGCCGATGCAGTGCAACGCTAGGTTTGCAGGTCATGCAAGACCTTCCAATCCCATTGTTTCTCTCTCACTCGTTTGCTAGGCCTGCGTCGAGGTTAAGGCTTTCTGCACATGAGCATCCAGCAGGTGTGGAATCCCTTGTTCGTGCAGTCACGACTGCTCATCTTCTGGGGCGAACAGCCCGCTGCCCGTAGCTTGGAGAGATGCGGTAACGGAATGGTTCTGGAGAGCAGCTAATTGGCTAGTGACAGCTTGTAGAGCGAGAACGGTCTTCGAAAGATGCAACATGGCACCATGGACAGTTAGCGACTGAATAGCATGACTAGCGATGCAAAGTTATGCAAAGTTCATGCGGCTGCGTCACTTTGCGGATTCCAAATTCTTGGTGGAACCAGGGGAAGGGTAGGAGACCAGCGGACCTTCCTCCGAGCGTTCCAAAGCTGCCCGAAGCAACATCATCTCTTAGATGGTCCTGTCATGTTTGCGTTAAATACATTCAGTAGCATGGTGTATGTTGGGATTGCAGAGTATGTTTATTAGATGTTGCCGGGGCCTTGTCCAGGGAGTTGTTCAAACACACAGTGTCAAGCAGCATTGCCTGAGAAAAAAAGGTTGTCGATGTCGAGAATGTGACTGGCTATCGCAAGGTGCTTTTCTTAGCACTCACAGGGTAGAACGGTCGTAATATGACACGAGAATTGCCGCAGGTGCAGGGAATCTCAGGCTCATTTGTGCTGCTGAGGTGTCACTTGGCACGGTGATGGATCAGGATTGCCCCATGCGGGTGTGCCAGGCATGACGTCTTGTGTGATCTTTCCGTATGGAAGGCGTTGCACATTACCATTTTTGTCTAAGACTGCCGAAGCCATCCTAAGCCTTCATCCTTCCTGGGAGGCTTACGTCTTCGTCTGCAGCACGGAAGATCCGAGCACCGTCTTGGAGCACGTTCCTCGCTCTATTCACTATCCCAAGGCATGCTTCTGCAAATGCTCACGCTGCACACGTTGATCTGTGTTTTGCGGCTGCCAGCATGTTCTACACTAGGCTAAGTGCTAGGCTAAGTAGGTCTTTCCGTTCTGAGCGATGAGCAGGCTTCGCCAATATGGGCACTTCAGGAGGCTCTCGCAGACGCATCAGCTGAGGCAGCAGTTGTTTGTCCGCGTTTGATGTGCAGGTGAAGTTCAACATATCCCGACCCCGCAACTCCCTGAAGGCATCGCTTGCTCCTTTCATTGCAAGCCTTTGGTGACGCGGGATGACTCTCAGGTTCAGGTGACCCCACAAGCTGCCAGCACAGCTCCCGGCAGCGACATTGAGATCGAGGCCAGATCCACTTATGTCAATGTAGATCACTCGGATAGCTGCAGTAGAATTCCCTGCTTCAGGTTCAAGTCGACCAGCGAGGGCAGGCAGAGGTGGCCGTGATGGTGGTCGACAAGGCAGAGGATAGGAACTCCGAAGTCTCAGGCGCCTTTAGCTCTTAGAGCCCAGGCTTGGCTGGACCTTCGCCCGTCGAAGCTGCAGGATCCCTTGAAGGCCCGGGAGAAAACGAACTGCTTTGCTTTGAGAGGTTGATGACTGATTTTCTTCGCATTTGTCCGCAGAAGTATGGGGTACCCCATGTAAGAATTGTCAGGAACGTACTCCATCCGATGTCCGCAAGTTTCCGAGGGTGCTGCTTATGCAGCTCTCTATCCTTCGTACAAACAAGAGACATCCCTAAACTCCGCAAAAGCCTTGGGCAGGCCTTTGAACCCAACGAAATCGAAGCGCGGGGGCCAACGTCGAGAGCTGAGCTGCTTGTGGCTGACGGGGTGACTACATGTTTGTCACCTGTGACCGGCAACTGGTTTAGACGGTCCGGGAGAACGAAGGCTCGACATGCATGTCATAACATAGAGGACCGTAATTTTCATGAGCGGCCGAGGTGGCATGTCGTGACTTCCTTGGATGGCATCTCTTCCGGAGATGCCCTTCGGAAGGCTTTCACTGGGATGCTTACCGACTGCCTCTCACACTCCTGGACATACCTGGGACATGTGTAAAGCCGGTGTGCGAATGCGTTCGTGTGGTGTCACGAAGCTGATTGTAGGAATATGGTCGTGGGTAAAGCGCAGACATTCCTAAAGACTAATCATCCTCGAGCAGATCTTGATCAGGCCACCAAGATTGTCCGACAACGACTCGAGGAGAACCCATGGGTGCAGTTGGCGAGTATTCCTGCGATCTATGCGAACTAGCTGAGTTGTGAGCCAGGCGAGAGGCAAAGCAAGGCTTACTTTTTTGTGGGTCCGAAATGCCAGGTGGGCTTCCTGAGCTGGCCGATATCCTTGCGACGCACGGACATCTAGCTGGGGTCTGCAAACATACGTGCGGTCTCGGAGTAGACTTGGGAGCATTGCGGAGTACTTCATGCGGTGACCCTTTAAAGCCATGGCAGCTTCAACTGGAAGGATCAGTCAGAGCTCGATGTTGACGACTACCTGGAGCGGTGGGGACAGGCGCGTGCATAATCGGCAAAGTACGAAGCAGAGCATGTTGCATCGAATGCTCGTGCAGTCTGCGTGGCCTCACGCTGCCTGAACCGTGGTCAGGAGTTGACCGAGTTCCCCCATCCCCCCATGGCCCGGGACTTGGGAATGAAAACTGTACCAGGAATGGCCAGCCTGCCCAGACAGAATCTCAAGTCTCAACCCATCTCTGGCCAAGTTCTTTTCAGGTTGAAGAGTTCGCTTATAGGAACGCCGGCGGGCCTTTGATGATGGCCACATCCCGAGAATACGGTGCAAAGCTTCCCGAAGCTGTCCGTAGGAAGAGCAGGCAGCATCATTCACTTCTGATTTTCTGTGTGCCTGGCTACTTGTGTGCCATCCATGTGTAGATCGACGGTACCTGCCACAGAAGGCAGCTTTAGCTCACAAAGCGAGTTTTGGTGGACGGTTGAGGCAAAGGGCATGGTGGCGCCGATGGCTCTAATGGAGAGCGCCCCGGTTCCCGCTGCACAGACCTCAAATCGTCAATGATCCTGTGCTACATCGTGGAGCCTCCGCCTCGGATGTGGCTCAGGGGGCAAAGGCTTTGGTGGGCGACGATGCATACGATGCAGAAGCGGCGACATCGGGAGCTTCAGGGGCCACTGCCGAGGAGTGTCCTATTTTCTAAATACCTGGAGTACTCATGCATCTGCCTGCGCAATCAGAGTCGATCAGCGTTGACCTATGACTGCAGGGCACTGGAAAGCAGGTGGTGCTCCGCAAGCGATTCGTGACGACCCCATAGCAGAATCTGGGAATCGGCATGCGAAAGGTTTACGTTGGCTGAGGCCAAGTTGGTCGCCCTGAATCGGGCGTTGCTTGTGTGGTCCTCAGATCGGCCGAGCAAAAGGCAGATTCCATCCAAGGAAGGATCCCTACTGTCGACAGGGAAAGTCGACGCGTTCCAATAAAATCATAGGTCTAGCTAGGGATTCACTTTTGCCAAAGTCTGAAGTCAGTGCGATTGGCGTCCAAGAGGGGTTTCGATGTCTAGAGGCTCCGGAAAATGGACTGCTTCTTCTTGTGGCGCAGTAAACAAGAGCGGGGAAGCATTTTAAGCTCTCATAGATTCCACCCCACAAGTGGGGTTTTGCCTGCTCAGCTTGCGAAATTGGCTCCCACTGGAGTGCGCCATCAGGAACCTGGCGTGAACTCCTGGAGGACAAGAGTTCGGTCCTATGCCCAGACATCAGACTACCAAAATGCCGCAGAAAGTTGCACCGCATATATCCAGAACGATTTGAGTTTCTCAGGCTGCCGCAGGACTTGTCCACGTACGTGATTCGAGTGGTCGCCGTGTCACATGAGGCCCTGGGGGGGGGTCTTTTTTGGAGTTCTTACCAGTTGGATTTCAGCCAGGAAGGTGGATTTTGGTCCTGGGGCTCGGCCGAGTCCTCCGTGCAGACCTCCCAGCTCGTGCCCGGGGCCCTTGGAGCCAACGAGGGCCACCGAATGCTACCCAGTCCGTTTGCAGCTCAGGTATGGAAAACCTCTGCTGCCAAGGGCATCCTTGGCCAGTGATGACGGATCGTCACAGAATCTTGTACATGCAAAGTTGGAATTGCCAGATCCTGCGCTTCATGGACGTTTGCCGCATGGGTGTGTCCGTCCAGGCCCCCGGAGCGCACACTGACATCTGCATGTTGCATCAGCTTTGATCGTGGTCCAGGCATGACACTGAGCTCAGTCCTAACAGAGACATCGCGTGAGGCTGTCAACGGCGACTCATCTCGTCCTTTTCTCGTGGAAGCCGTCAAGGTGCAGAACCTTCGACTTTTAGATGAGGCCGCCGGAATCTCACCTTCTGCCAGTTCGCCCACATGGGCTGCCTAAGCAGGATGCCGAGTCCAAAACAGAGCAGTTTGCAGGCATCCCAGATGATCACGATGACCTCGACATCTGCCGAGGCAAACATAATGATGCTGGTGGTCACCAGCTGAAATTTACTCCTATATAGGTCCTAGGTGCACAGGCAAGCTGCATGCTTAATTCAAATCACGACAGGTCCGCTTCACCTTTGCATCCGACATCTCCGTCGGTCCTGCATATGTTGTCTTCAACATCAAGGCGGCTCGCTTGGATAAAGCAATACTTCGGCAGACAGGCATTCTGCCGCTGCTGCGACTTCCACATGCGAGACTCACCGCGTTTACTTGGGCCTCGGTCATGCCCTCTAGATCCTCTAGAAAAATGAAATAAAAATGCCGCAGAGTGCGCAGCAGTCTCCAGTAGCTCGTTCACGCAGGATGCCGAGACAAAGACGGTCCTAGACTCCGTTGCAGCAAACATCGATGTGGAGGTGCAGCAGCAGGCGGAACCATATATTTTGATGCTGTTGAAGATTTTACTTGCAGACAACATTCACATTTGCAGCGTGCTGGTTAAAAGCTCGTCGCTGTGCCGTCAGCCACCCCTCTTGTTGGGATAACGAAGCTCCGTCTAGGCAAGCTTTCACTCAAGTTGCACAGCCTCCCGGACTGCGTTGTTCAGCTTTGAAGTGGCTCTGCCCGACGGTCTCAGGGTTTTCGCATGGCGTCAACCACGACCATCCGGGCCGATCCCTCGCAGGCCTTCGAGTCTAAAAGGATTGTAGCGAAAGGCACGGCAGACGGCAGAAGAGTGATTTGTCCAATCCGGCGAGGCCTCGGTGCGCAAGGAATCCATCGCTCCTTTAAGCGTCGGAGCCTCAAGCGCCTGGTGCCGACTCGTTTTGCTGGTACTGGATTGTCGCTACGTTCCGAGGCTGTTCCAGGATCGGGTGACATGTCGTTTTCGGCATCTGTTGGCTTTCAGGCCTGGCCAAAACTCAGGAATTTCGGCAATCTGCGATTTTTCGTCAACGTGTCAGGCTCCAATTCTTGCAGCAATACTGGAGGCCAGCAGCTGCAAAGCATGTGCGGTGTGTCCAAGGAATAGCTTGAGTGCTGAAACCCTTGGCCAAGTCTGCTAGTCTGTTCAGTAAACCGCAGACCCTGATACTGGGGAGCCTTGTAACCCCGCATGCGACACCCCAAAAAACTTCATATAATTCATAATCTGAAAGTCTTATATATCCTGGGCCGAAGGCCATGAAACGCCTGAAACCTTAGTGTTCAACAGTTCGTAGCCTGAAAACCCCGGCAGCCTATGCGCAACTCTGCAGTCCTAGACCTCCAACCCTCAAGCCGCATAGCCCTAATGATCCCTAATGTCTCACCCTCAAGGTCTGCAGCCCCCAAACCCCACTGTAGCATCCGGAAGCCGCCAAGCTCCAAATCCCAATCCCGAAAGCCTGAAACCTAAAAGTCCAGTCTCCAGCAGTGGTTCGTTCTGTGCCCTTTCTGACAGTTGGCGCCGCGATCCTACGAGCAGTGGCAGCCACTGGGGGAAGACATCCTGGTACGCAGCTCGGGAAGTCTTAGGAACTTGGGGCCTCCGGAGCCTTCGGTGCAGGCTCTGCTGCTTGGTGGCCTCATCATTCGTGTCGGCTATGGCCTCGAGGCCGCGCAGGGCTTCCACATAGTGGCACTGACAGTTTCGGATGCCAGGCTGCGCACGAAGGTCTTGCTCGTGCCATATCGGCTGCCGAAGACAGGCTGCCAAGACAAGCGCGCGGCTCAAGGAGGCCAGTCACGCTTCAAGTCGGGTTTCGGCAGCAGACGAAGGTCGTCCCAGGGCTTGGCCTGGTGAATGCGCCACCAGAGCAGCGCTCTTGGCGAGCAGGCCTCGGGCGGCCTCGGGGGTGCAGCAAGAGGAAGCTTTGCGATGCGGCGATGCGGCGATGCGGCCTGGGGCAGGCGAGCAGCCTGATCTGCTCCTGAACAGCCTGGCGCTGCTAACACTGCGGGCAGCCGAAGCCCGAGCGGCTGAGAACTGAGCGGATCCCCCCAAGCGCCGCTCCGGCCAGGCCCAGGCTCTTGGTCTCGTCCCGGCCAGCTGGGCCAGCGGCTGAGAGATGTGGGCAGAGGGGCCCATGCAGGGGCCCAACAGCACGCTACTTGTTGCTATTTCATGCCATTTCGGAGGCGCCTTTGGACGGAGGAGTTCTTCTGGAAGCTGCATTGAAGGCGGCCCTGGCACTGCGAGTCCGCACTTCGACAGTGCAGTGCACAGAGCCGTATGTAATCACGTCATTTTGGAACTCGCTGCTGCTGGGTGGGTGCTCCACGGCAGCGGGTCAAACAAAAACTAATCAGTATCCAAAAAACAGGATCAAAATTTCCGTCCGCCAACACCGGTGCCCCTGACATCGCCTCTTGTGTGCGTTGCTCCCGCTTCGCCTTTCCAATGCTTGTCCTGGTGTTCTCTTTTGGGTTGGAGAGTGTGCCTAACGAAAGCCAATGCGAATATTAACAATACCTTTAAGGATCAGTGTATGTTGTTATAAGTTCCCATCCCCACAACAAGCGCAGACCTGCACAACATGGTTTCAACTGCTTTCTGTCCCGATGCTGCTGGCACGGGGCCAGCCCGTCGCCTCACTCATGTGGAGTCCGGCCACGTCATTCATCTCTGATGGGCCGGAACGTGTCTGCACCTCCAACTTCCACATCACATCTGTTGTGAGGTTCCACGCTGCATGCGCACGAGTTAACTCTGGTTTCGTCTATCGTCACTGTGACTCCTCCGTGCTTGCATCTGATGCACGAAGAGTCCGGCCGGACTGTTCCCAACGACGATGCAGTTTTTCCGCGAAGTAATCAGGATGTCATAGCCGTCCGGCTGTTGGATGCAGCAGCAACGGCATGGCAAAAGTGTCACAGCAGGGCCACCCGAGCCCAAAGTCAAGGCCAAAGCCAAAGCCAAAGCCAAAGCCAACTCTGCTGCAGCGGCTGATGCCAAAGCCAAGGCAGCTCCCAAACCATCCACGCATGCCTTCAAAGGAGCACGGAGTTTTCAACTCCCGTGCGCGTAAAGCCCGGGGAAAATTTTCCGCCGAGAAGGTCTATTGTCGTTGCCCAAAGAATCCCAAAGATCCTGGGCATTGACCAGGGTGTCAGGCAAGGTCCTCAATATCCGTTTCCAGAAGTACGAGTTCAGTCAAGGGTACAAGATTTTTTCGTTGGTGCAACTCCTGCCATACGTGCCAGGATAGAAAGGGTTGGCGAGGTTACGTTCAGTACACCATCGAGTCATCGAGTCAGGGCTGCTCGAGCGCCGCTTCACCCCGCTGACTGCCCAGGGCGACTTCTCCGCTACAACAGCATGGACGCCGTTAACTTCCACCGACGAGCTCATGAATGGGGCGAAGAACCACCCACCACGGACGACCACGCCGACCATGAACAACAACGACCAGGGCCAGGAGACCAGCGCCACCAAGAAATTGCCGAAGTGCTTTCCCCCAAGTAATGGCGCACTCAGGCCACGCCTCGAATGCCTTCCCACAAGTATTGCCGGGATTCAGACCCAATCGAGAGCACGACGAATCGCTTTCCACCAAGTACTGGCTCGAGGACCAGCTTTTCCGCCAAACATGGGCGCGTTTCGGGCGCCTTAGCTTGCGAGATCCAAAGGAACACCCGGAATCGTTTCCCCCCACATCTTCTGGGATTCAAGGTTGTTGAGAGCAAAAATTGATCCATGTCGTGTTATTTGTTCATAACGGTTTTTTATTCGCGTTGATTAATAAATTGTTTGATCCGGCACCCGTGCTCCACGGCCTGCTAAGTGCATTCATCATATCGGCATTTGCCCCCATCGCAGGCTGTGGAGAAGCAAAGGAAGGATTGGGCGAGGTTGGCAAAGAGACGTCAGCTCAGCTCGAAGACTGCGGCGCACAGTCGTGGTCAGGTGTTGCCAGCGAGACATGACGCTGGTCAGCGGAGGGCTCAGCAAGGCGCAAGTTTGACTGAAGCCTCGTGGTGCCCGGCTCAATTTTGCACGCTTATGGGTGAGTTCCTCTGAGTTCAGCAGTGTTCGGTTCTTCGAGGCTACATCGGTCAATGGCATTTGGCCATGTTCTTCCTGGCACACCCTCCCGCACAATCCAGGCATGCCATCACATATCATGGTTGTTGCACCAAGTGCTGGAGTGCGATGCATCGACCAGGCAGGACCTTCAGCCTCTGTGGGAGGAGAGGGCTGCAACAAATTTTTACAAAAGTTCCCTGGGCCGCATGTCGCTGTGAGCCTGAAGTCGGTGCCTGTTTGAGCTGCACGTAGTACCCGGGATACGGTTGAGGTGCAAAGGCACGCGGTGTAGCATTCAGAAGCACTCAAGATGCGGATGCGGGCCGCATGGCTTTGTCGCCTTTTAAAACATGAACACAAGCCATCTGCGGCGCCCATGATGCAACTTGCTGGACGAAAGACGAGCACATCAGTTGATGCTATTATGACAACTTGCATTGTCACAGGGGTGTACAACATGATGAGCTTGAATAGCACGAGATAGGTCAGACCAAGATACTTCGATGAAAGTCCAGAAGAATCTCCGCACATCACCCGGCTTCACGGAAAATACGGACGCCTCAAGCTCACGCTGCAGGAGCTGCTCCGTGAAGCCATCGATGGTCCCAAAGGCCGGGGAACCAACGTGGAAGGCTTTAGCTCCAGACTTCCACGGTGCATGCGCTGTGCCCTGGCAAGGCAGTGAGCTTGACATGTTGACACGCATTGCAGGAACCCAAGTTCAGCAGCAGAATTCCAGCATGTGTCTGATGCGGCTCAGCAAGTTCAATTTGTGAAGTCGGAACATTGCAGGGTAAACAGGCTGATCGCCAGCATCAGAAGAACGATTGATGGCGCCTGAACACGGCAAAGGAGAATTCCGCAACAACTGCCGACGCTGCATCGCATCGGCAAGGTTTTCTCGGAATGCCGAAACGACTCAGCTGGAAACTGGACTGCCCAAACAGCAGATTCCGAAGGGCGCAAAATAGGCCAACCTATTGTACGAGATATTGCTAGGAGCCTGTCGTGAAAAACAGCCCGAAGATGGAAACGAAAGGGAGGCTGGAGATCCTGTTTTAATGACTGAGGCCTCGGCGCAGCTGCGCCGCGGCCTGGTGCCGGCCTTTGGTGCCGACCGTCGCGCCTTTGCCACTGGGCCACGCATTCTTGGATGCACGGTTTGGACGTCGCTTGATTTTGGACTTTTAGAGCCTCAGGGGTCAGGAGGCCAGTTGAAGCAAGTACTTGCTGATGTGACTACTCTTGAGATGTTAGTGTTTAGCTCATCAGTGACGAAACTCCAGGCTGCAAACACCTTCTCGATGTAGAAACCTCATTCTGAAGATCAGTGAACATCAGTGAAGAAAGTCGTAGGGTTGGCTGAGCTCCATAACGAGGGAAACAACAGTCAGACTGAGGCACAGTAAAACTTGAACATGTGACTTCCATATTAAGGAAACTATGGAATCGCGTCGCAACCTCTGCAACTTTTGCTGGACCTAAAAGGCTTGCCGCATGCAAGCCAATGTGTCCTGAAACCTGACATCCTTTTGCTGACTTCTTCCACGGCAAAACCCGGGGTTCTACAAATGCGAACGGGCATGGCTTGCGGGAGCCCATGAGGAAGCATTGTTTCCATGGCTTGGAGGAAAATAGCTGCTGTACTGAAACTGTGGAATGTGACCAACTGAAATTCTGTGATTCCGCAAGCTTTGAGGCAGAATGGACGCGCTGAGTTTCTCCCTGCCTTTGCCGGGTTACGAAATAGATGTACTCTCTCTGTCTCTCTGCAGTGCAACGATATGTCTTCTCAATTAATCTATCGAATCTACCGCCCCCCGTCCGAGTTTTTGAATGAAAGGCTACTCAGTACCAGGGGATGAAACGCAGGCTTTAGGAGGAAAGGCTTGCCTTTGGGACCCGGCTTTCGAAACCAGAAGTGTTACTGAGAGTCCCAGTAGCCAGAGAAAGAAAGGAGTGCTGAAAGCCCCGGAATGCTGCAGCAACAAAACAAAAGTTCATTCTACGACCAACACTACTCTAGTACTCTAGTATCCTTATGACTACCACTACTACCACTACTACTACTACTACTACTACTACTACTACTACTACTAACTACTACTACTACCTACTA
>CAJNDV010003892.1:6162-27917 GCA_905221635.1 Symbiodinium sp. CCMP2456
CGGCGGCGACCACGACTCCTACCACTACTACTATTACCATTACTACGACCACGACGATGATGACTTCCACCACTACGTTTACTATTACTACTACTACTACTACTACTACTACTACTCCTACTACCACCACTACTACTGCTGCTACTACTAGTAATAATCATCTCAATAATATTCATCATAACAATAACAATACTGATGCTGATACTGCTATTATCTAGTACTAGTACTGTAGCTCCCCCTACTAGAATCGGGCCAGCAACATACTTGTGAGAGGTGATGCTTTGCATCAACACCGTCATCATCGGGATTGAAACCGACTACTCCCGGGGCAGAGCCCTACAGGAGTGCACGCTGCTGTCCAGGGTGATTCTTGTTTATTTGGAACGTGTGTTGGTGTGTGTGGGGTTGGGGGTTTGAGGTTTTTTGAGGTTTTTGGTTTTCTGAAATTGTCGGAAGGCTCCAATCTAGAGATGCCTCTGAGAGCGATGTTTGGGAGACCTGTTGCAGATCTGTGCTTGAGGCTTTAGCGATATGGCTACGGGATTTAGCATGCTGCATGTTCAAGAACTCCCCACTATTGCATCTATTGCTATGTTTGAATGCGTAGAGTAGTAGCATGCGACCGGCTTACCCCGACCCATGCGATGCTGCAAAGTCTGAATCTTCGGTATTTGTGGCCGTACACACTCTGGCGCATGACCGACAGATGCATGAAGAAAAGCATGACAAGTCCCATTGAAGCTTGCACGTCATTCTATGTTCGGTTTCCCGTGCATAGGGTTTCCGTAAAGACCAGAAGCCAAAACTCTATGCAAGCTCTAAAATCCTGAAAGCTCCTCAATCCATTCATCTGTTGCACCAACAGACAGGATCGCCTGCCTTTCTTCGTGCTGGAGACTTTGTGATCTGGCCACATTTGGACCTGACTCCCTGAACCAGTTTGGGCTTAAGGAGTTTAGAGGGAAGGGAGGGGGAGCTTTAATGGCTCAACAAAGGGGTTTTGCAAGCGTTTGAAAATAAAGGTTTCGGGGTTTAGGGCGCAGCGTTTTTTTTTTTTTTGCCTCGTGGGCCCCAGCGTCTCTCAGCTCTGCCCTTTTGTAGGGACCTTGACAAAGATTCCTCGAAGAGACTCGTTTTAGACTTTACACCCTGCACCCCAAGCCCTAAACCCTAAAACCCCAAAGCCCTAAACCTAATATAGGGGCGTCAATATTTTCCTGGCCTGTACTATTTTGCGGGTTTTTTTATTTTACTTTTAGTAAAACTTACCCCAGAAGTCTATTCTAATTATTAAGGCCCCTATATTCATGATCCGAAAAACCCAGAAGGAAGGAGCTTCGAGTCAAACCCCGAAGACGACACCGCCAAAGCCCAGAGTCCCAATCGCTGCCAACCGATGAAAGGACCCATAGTTTTGTGTCTGGTGCTTAGTAGGGAATGGGGGAATGGATCCCTATGATAGTCCCTTAAGGTCCCTTATAGCAGTCCCTATAACCCATTCCCCCATTCCCTACTAAGCACCAGACAGTTTTGTGGGGTNNTTAAGGTCCCTTATAGCAGTCCCTATAACCCATTCCCCCATTCCCTACTAAGCACCAGACAGTTTTGTGGGGTTCCATGAGAGTTCAGGGTTTAGGGTTTGGGGTCGAAAGGACCCATCGTTTTTTGGGGTTCCATGAGAGTTTAGGGTTTAGGGTTTAGGGTTTGGGGTTTAGGGAAAGGACCCATAAATTTTGTGGGGTTTCCATGTTACAAACTACTTCTTCGTGGACAGGAGCCGTGAGGTGGAAGACCAAACAATCTTAGTAATACTACTCTTTAGGGTTCATCAGTACAGTCTTCCAGAAGATATTCCCTATAAACCCTAAACCCTAAACCCTAGACCCTAAACCCTAAACCCAAGCACTACAACTCTCGACCTCGGAGCCGGTCCCCGTCACCTGAGCTGCTTGGCCAGGTTCACGGCTCTGTTCCTTGCGGAGGTCATCATCAGGCGATGCGACCCCGCCCCCCATAGTTTAGGGTTTTGAAGGTTTAGTAAACCATAAACCCCAAACAAATAAACCCTAAACCCTTGAAGCCCTAAGCCTCGGGTTGAAAGCTAAGAGCTTGAAGAACCCTGATGCGCCAGCAGAGCCGTGGTTGTTTGGCGCCCACGAAGTCTATCTAAATCAGGGCTTGTATTGGGAGGCTTGTATCGACTGGGATACTGCCATATAGAGGAGCGAGCAGATCCAGGTGAGTCTAGCAAAATGGGTGCAATTCCCGCGGTTGTTTCCTCTTGTATCACTGCACTGTTGCGGAATCAGAAACCAGCGATACGTGGAGCTGCACTTAAATTTGCAGGCATGGCGGAAGACGAGCCTAGTCTGGGAGACAACAGCTCAAGGGGTTCCAATAGAGACCCTGAAGAAGAGAGTCCCCAAACAGGTGTTGTTCTTTAGGCGTTCACATAGTTCTCTAAATGAGGGTCCCTTGTTAGGTCCCCAAAATAGGATGCACCTTTATAGAAGGATTCTAAAACCGACCCTTAATTTAGAGAACTACACATACTACACTAAAGCCCTAACTTCGGGCACCCACCCTGAACCCCAAAAGCCCTCAAGACCCTGACCCTGCCCCCATCTACACTGAAAGGAACTCTAAACCCAAAACACCTAAAGCCAAAACCCCTAAACCCTAAGCCCCTAAACCCTTCAACCCTAAACCCCAAAGCACTTAAAACCCAAGGCCCGGAACCCCAAACCCACGAGGATGCACCATCTTGGCTGGGACTACGCCACAGATCCCTGGAGCCTTGGATGTCAGCTGCTGGATGAGAGGAAGATGGACGAGTTCCTTTAAGGGTTTAGGGAAGGGTTCTTTAAGATTTCGGGTTTGGAATTTAGGGTTTAGGGAAGGGTTCCTTTAAGGATTTCGGGTTTGAGGTTTAGGGTTTAGGGTTTAGGGAAGGGTTTCCTTTGAGGGCTCTGGCAAGGGCTGCTGGAAGCGTTCGTTATGAGGTTGGGGTTTAGTTTAGGTTCCAGGGATTGGGCTTTGGGGGTTAGGGAAGGGCTCGTTCGGGCTCTAGGGTCTGGGGATATGGTTGCTTATCACTAGCAATCGGGTACAATACGAGTTCTTCATGCTATAGTCTAGAATCCACATTCATACGATAATATACCCCCCAAAATCCAATTCTGAGATGAGCCATCGTGTTTCGAGTTTGAGGGGTTTTGAAGATATCTCGGGTTGAGGAGATTCCCCGCTCCAGGTACCCACGGAGTAGAAGATACCTTGGTGCTGGAGTGTCTGTATTTAGGAGCCTCCTTCAGGCGAAAGTCACGTTGGTGCGGTCAGAGTGCCGGATACATCGAAGCCGAGCATTTCCGGTTACACGGTTTAGAGTGTAGGGTGTATGCTGTCAGAGGTTCGATTCCGCACACCTTCTACATGGTACCCGCTTAACAGCAACCCTGGAATCCTATTGAATATGTGAACTGTCTTTCATGGGCAGGCGTCCTACGGAGTCGTGATCCGGGTTTCTACTAAGTAGGACCCGTGCTCCTATAGGCTCCAAGTCGGACCGGCAACTCTGAAATGTCAAACCCTGCAACGCAGAACCCTAATCGCTTGGCAAGAGATTCAGGATTAAGGCTCATCGGTTTTCAATGTTGGGGCTTCGTGGCTAGGGAATGATGGTTCAATATGCATACTACATGGGCCTTAATAACTGCCCATACTATTTTGGGGGTTCCTTGTGATAATTTATAGTATATTGGGCACCAAAAGCCCATTCTAATTGCTAAGGCCCTTATGTTCAACGAGCTGCTTGTCGAACCGAGCCGCTGGGGTTCGGCATGTCACCATCTCAATTGCATGAAACTTGAGCTTGCGCTCGAATGAACGAGTACGTAGTACATGCATCTATCATGCATGCGGTCCCTCGGTTTGGGTTAAGTATATAAGCAGGGGACTCTCCTCCCTACAAAAAAGCTCTTAAAGTCATGGATGCCCTGCGCGCGTGTAGCTCTATAGTCTGAATATAGGTCTTGATGGCTATTTTTGTACCCCGCACCGTCCCCATATGTATCATAATATACCCAAGAACCCTAGTAGTCCAATTGTTCAGATCCCTATATTGGCAGCATCATGCTGCTGACGATGAGTCAGAGACCTTTCCGAGGAACATCTTTGACTACTCACTGGTGGCCGGGTCCCTACAACGGTGGCGAATTGCAGCCTAGCCCGGATCGCCAAAGTGGTCTGGTTTAGGGCTCAGGAGTTTAGGGCTTTTAGGTTTCATATAGAGACGGTGTAGGGACACGCGGGGCTTTCCCCTTACACTCCACACCTCACTTCCCAGACCAGGAGCATATCGTCCTGTTCGAGTGCGTAGGATGTCCATTGAAGGGTTCAGAGCGCTGCAGTGCTCCGATCCCCCCAGGCCTGAAGGAATACATTCGGCCCGAACCTCCTCCCTTGCCCAGAACTCCGAACTCCAAACTCCTGATCCGTGGATAGCTGCTCGGACCATCCGGAGAGTTTCTTCTCTGCTGATCAAATCCTCTTGTCTGTGGCAATGCCATGGTGCTCGCAGCCAGGGGCTGTTCATTTTGGTCCTTCAGCCAATCGACCAAGCAACCAATCAATCAGTGGGTCAGCCAATCAATCCATTCATCCATCAATCCATAAATGCATCAATCGTTCCATCAAGCAAGCGATGAATCCTGTTTTCTATCGAAGTGCCTCAAGCATCGCGGCGCAGTGTCTGCTTCTCCGTTTGTTGACAGGTGTTCTCGTACGCCCCCAACAAATGCTTTGAGTTAACCAGTGCCTGCAGACGAAAGTAGCAGGTATTTACTCTTGCGGGCCGTAGTCTCGAGAGCAGATGTCAGGAAATTGTTGCGTGCCGATGTGCATGAACCGAAAAACTGTTAAGGTCCTGTGTTCTCCATCTCTACTGCTACCACAGTTGCAGGGTCCCACATACTGCAAAAGTTCGACACCTACACCGGGCTCAACATTATCCCGTGTACAGGGTGCCAAAGACAAACTTGCATCAGTTCCCAAACAGCCGACAAGTTGCACTATCCTTATTGCCGATAGTGGGATCTTCATACAGAGTTCTGTTCGAACGCACCCTAAACCCTACACCCGGAACAGGTGTTTGCGCAAAACAACGAATTCCACGCCACCGAGCCCGATCGAACAAAAACGGAACGCGTGCATTCCGTAAATCTATAACATGGGAGGAGGCTCTCTGTTCTCACCCGTTCTTCCCGAGGTGTTTAGCTGGACCGACATGCTCGTAGCCGTGACAGAGGTTGAGTCAGGCGGCTTGCGGTTGGCTCCCTGGCCGGAAAAATGGCTTACTATAGAAGCCTAAATAATTACCATACCATCTGGGAGCTCCTTCTTACTATTATTATTATCATTAGAAGTAAAAAACATAGTGTACCCCAAAACCCTATCTTAATAATTCATCTCATTATTAAGGCCCCTACATTACCCGTTTGGGTGAGGGATGGTGAGGGTAAGTAGCACACCTCCACCCTGACATTGCAGCTCCCTTCCTTGGTTGATGAACTTGAATATTTCCCCAGTATAGACTATATATATATATACGATCCTAGCGATAAGAACAGGTTATCCACAAAGAGGTACTACACGTCCGGGCTTAGGACTAGGTACAGCGTTATGCAGAGCAACGAAATTCTAAAGGGCTTATGATGAAATTTTCTGTATACCTTTACTACTTTGTACCCCCTAAACCCTACTCAATTGATACGGTCCCATCCTCATATTCTATGCTGGAGCCTCATGGACGGCGGCCGATTCCCAAACCCGAGCAGGTTCCCAACAGGAGTCCCAAGGAGCATTGAACCGAAAAGGAAACCTTCAATCCTGAAAAGTCTTACAAAACCCAACAAATTTCCCTAAAGGAAACTTGCAGATTCGCAGAGCCCCTAAGCCCTAAACCCTAACTCCCAAAGGAAATCTTGAAGGCCCCTTCTAAAGGGTTTAAAGGGAGCCTGATGATTCCCTAGAGGGGCCTCTTCTAAGATCCCATATACGGGACCTCATGTCCTGGACGCGTTCTGTATATGATATACTCCATTGCCTCAAAGACCACATAACCCTTAAAGGCCACTCGCCCCCCCTTTTTGAGGAAGCCCGGGAGGGCCCTGAACCCTAAACCGAGGCTGCCTCTCTGCGGCTCTTTCGCCTGCTGCGCGTGGTGCGAAGCATCCGCGACGTGAAGATCCTTTCAGGTCTCGGACCTAAGATTTCCAGCAATCTGAGGGTTCTGGGTTGATAGGGCCTTGAGGCATGGTTCCTACATAGGTGCTTCGTAAGGGTTCCTTCATGGGTTTGTTAAGATTTACTCGACAGGTTCCCGTAAGTTTTGTCTTGCTTTCTAAGGGCTCTTTTGAGGGGTTTTAGGCTTGTCCTTAGGGTGGGGGGAATGTAGAGTTTAGGCAAGGCGGTCCTAATCTTGGCTTCAGGTTGTTGCATGGTGTCATTGACTATGAGCTCAATGTAGATGACAAATCTGTCTTTGGCCTCCTAAGCCCTTAACCCTAAACCCTAAAACCCCGAAGTTTGAGTTGAGGCTTGTCGGGCTTACGGGCGACGGCATAAGCTCTGTGAGTGATCGTGGCTTTGGGGGAGTTGGGGCACGCCAGGGTGGGCCTAGGGGTGTTCGTTTTGGCAGGCGTTGGCCTTGTGTGTCACACGTTATGATACCCAAAGTTAAACAATGAATCTTACATGGGCTCTACGTAGAGGGTCGTACCCTACCCTTTTTTTAGGGCACCTAGTTTTATGGGTAGGATGTGTTATATAGGAAATAGGTATGCTAAAACGAGGCAAGGTATGACCCTACAGGTCAAGTGCAGCGCCTTTAAGAGCACAAAGCTTCGCTGCAAAGACCTCAAGCCCTGGTCCAAAGCACTCGCTGCCTGAAGTCCTGAACCTTCAGGATTCGGGGTTTAGTTCTTCTCTGTGTCCAAGAAGACCAGGAGCAGAGGCCTGAAAAGTTAGCGTACGGCTTCCGGTATTGATATTACGATGTAGGGTTTAGGGTTTAGGGACCATATGCCACTGTCACTGTGTTTTCGCATCTCTATATCAAGCCTCGCAGGACTTTGGCTTGTCATCCAGGGACTACTGGACTCCTACAAGACGGTGCTGTGGATAGGCTCGGAGAGTTCGGGCAAACAGGAATCCTGCAACCGCTCTGGTTTTTCGCCTCAAGACCCTAAACCCTAAATTTAAGTACTGTACCGTTAAGTTGACGGAGCCCTCAAGCTTTGAAGGTTTAGGGTTTATAGGGCTTGCGGTTTAGGGTTTAGGGTCTAGGGTAAGTTGTCTTGCGTTTCGTCGCGCTGCAGTCGTGCCTGCTGTGCCTGGGAGTATCTTGCACAGAGTATCGCTTTGTACTACAGTGTGCTGCCTACAGTGTGCAAGTAGGCACAAAATCACCATTATGTTTTTTGGCTGAAATGCATAATGGCAGTATCCCTGAATCTTGCACCCCGAATCGAAAACCCTTTGGGAAGGGCATGTATTGTTGTATACTGCCGATCTGTGAGATCTGACCCGACGCAGCTTCTGGGTTCCGGGATGCGGGGATCTAGATCTTGTCGTCCTTCTATTTCATATATATATATATATGTATATATATATATATATCTATATATATATATATATATATGTATATCTATGTAATATATGTATATATATATATATATAGATATGCTTTAGGGTTCAGGGTTTAGTGAGTTTAGTGTTCAGATTTCAATGTTCAGGCAAGGTTCAGGGATGAGGTGTAGGTGGCTGCGTTTCAAGGGCCCTATGGCAAACTTAAGTCCTCTATTTTCAACCCTAGTAGAAGCCATGAAGCTGGCCCAAGTCTAATACGGTTTAGGGTTATTTAGGGTTTAGGGTTTAGGGTTTCAAGTCTAAGACTCAAATCATCCAAAACCCTTTAAACTCCAGGATGGGTGCCGGAGAACTGCAACATGGGTATCCTTTAGTTCGGAACCATGGAACAGAAGAGTGGAAACAGGTCACAATGTCACCCTTCTCAACGTTCCAACCATATGACCTCTGCTGTCGTCAACGACACTTGCTTCACCTTCCCGTTAGCAGTAACCCCAGAAAAAAAACATTCTGAACCCTTTGAAGTATGGCCCCGCAATACGGAAGGCCCAGCCCTAAACCGCAGACGCTCAACCCAGAGGGGAACTCGTAAGCCCGAATCCTAAACCCAAACCCCAGACCCTAAACCCTAAACCCTAAACCCTAAACCCTAAACCCCAAAGCCTTGCCAAAAGCCCAAATCCCCTCCCTGCAGCCTTCGCTGTGGCTCGGCTTGGATGAGCCGATGATGTCACAGACAGAGGGACCGCTCAAGTGTTTGCTCAACGAACCCTAGCCTACTTGTATGCATGCATGATTTGATGTATGTATGTATGCATGTATGCATGTATGCATGTATGCATGTACATGTATGCATGTACATGTATGCATGTATGCATGTATGTCTGTGTGCATGCATGCATGCATGCATGCACGCATGCATGCATGTATGTATGTATGTATGTATGTATGTATGCATGTCAGCATGTTTTTATGTATGTGTGTGTGTAGATCGATGGACACAATTCGGCATCACCCTAAGTACCCGTAAACGTTGGGAATCCTTGTATATTCCGTGCTATGACCGTTACAGGGTTTGTGTCAACCAGCAGTAGAGTGAATCTAGGAAGTTGGAACATGGATTTAGATGAGTAGTGCTGGGATCCCTTATACTTTACCCTAAGAGCTTGATCATAATGATGTTCCAACTTTCTGGCTTCTACTATAGTATGCTTTTCTACTGTTACATAGGGTATCCATATTGCCGGGCCTCAAATCAGTGATGAACCTGTTCCAATTGTTTTCTAAAGCCTAGCTGCACTTCTTGGGGCAAGTCGGATCTGGTGGTTTGCGGGACCTAACCTCAATAATTACAATAGGGCTTGGGGTTTTTTACAGTATAAGTATAAGAACGAACTCCCAAAACCCCATTCGAATTATCAAGGCCCCTACATTACGCCATGGGTTATTACGCCATGGGTTTGCGATCCTCTGCTCAGGGGTTCTTGTCGGCGCATGATCTTGGTATCGGCCCGGCAGGTTCGGGTTCAGGGTTTAGGGTTTAGGGTTTAGGGTTTAGGGGACGAAGGTCCGAAGAATTGCTGACAAAGTTCCCCTCAGGGGCCCTGTGTCGTCATGCTATCTTAATCCCTCCCGAGAAGATACAATCATATAGGGACGAGGGCTGTCTTCCACTGCTCAGGGTGAGAAGTGGAAGAAGGTTTTGGGGTGTTTGTTGATCCAGGGCTGACAGTAGAAGCCCACAAGTTGTAAACCCAACAGCCTCAGTCCTTAGGAATAAAGTATAGGGAATCCCATCTCTAATTTTCCTTAAACCGGTTTCCAACTCTTGGGGGTCCCTAAACCTAAACCTTAAACCCAAACTTCAGTTGACAAACCTACAAGCCCAGACCTTGAACTCTGATACCCCATTTAAGCCACAAGGTAGAGACTTTAATCCCCAGGTATTTGCTCCAAACGCTGAATGCTAGGACCCGATAGACACCTTTATCCGACAGCTATCGCGAAGCAGTGCTGCCTCCAATGTACCTTTTAAGTTTAGCATCAGCTGTAAGACGTAAATACTCATTATTCTATATCCACGACCTTGGGCCCTGGACTAATTAATCTAGTGGTAGGAAGAGATATCTGTATCATTCCACAATCTACCCTCGAGGCCTTTTCTGACTATTAATTATGGCGTCTTGCCACCAAGATGGCGATCTTCATCTTCTGCTTCGGGGCGGCGCTCTGCGTACTGGCATCCCACCCGCGATTGTTGTTTGAGGTTATGCGACCATGGTTTTGGGCCTTGACTTGGGGTTTAGGGTTTATAGGGTTTAGGGTTTTCGGGGTCGAGGTTTCAACGTTGAACCCCTAAACCCTAAACCCTAAACCCTAAACCGTGCTTTCGGACTCGAGGAGGTATCGAGGTGTTGGGTGGGGCTTGGTTTCCTTCTTGGGCTGTAGAACGCGGGGTTCCCCAGGGTAGATTGCACGGTACTACGTATTCCAAAACCCTTATATAAAGCCCTGGGAACCTCTCTAAGCCATTAAAGGAACCACTCAGGGGCATAGTATTCGTCTGCGTTGCTGTTTCGTCGATTCGTGACTTTGAATTTTTGTTGGTGTCTATATTGAAAAACAAAGCTAGCTAGATGTAGATGACGTTATTATCATATACTATCTTTCTTTCTATCCATCCATCCACCCATTGTTCTATCTATCGATCCATCTATGCATCTATCCATCTATCTGTCTAACTATCTGTCGATCTATGTATCTATGCATCTATCTATTTATCTACCTATGCATATATATATATATATATATAGACGTCGGCATCAATTGAAACTTGGTTTCGACAACCACCCGAGTGTTGCTGCCTCGTCCCTTCAACTTTCCCTTTTGCACGGTTGTTACCCCAAACATGCCCACAGTGAGGTTTGGGCTTGTCGAAAGATTCTAAAAGCTCTGAATTCCTCCGAGGGCGGACAAGATCGCTTCGCCTTCGAGTACTGGCGCCTGGCTAGCAGCGAGAACCCGGAGACTTCAAAATCCATTCATGAAAGTGGGTTCAGGGTTTATCAGTGCGGGTTACACCGTTCGTCATGGGGCCAAGCATCCGGCCGTATACCTGCTGAAGCCGGAATTGAGGGATATGGCAGTCAGTGTGAAGCGTTCAGGGTGAAGACGGTGGATGTAAGTCTGCGTGATATAAATGCCCCCAAACCCCAAACCTTTCACCGAACTATCACCCCAAAAAATTTGCAGCTTCAGCATTAAAACCTATGTGGTGAGCCCTCGGCGCTCTCAGTGGGGGCTTTGACTCAACTTCCCGAAACCTCAAATCGGAATTTAGGGTTTTGAGGTTTAGAAACCCTAAGGTCAGGGTAGGGGTTAGGAGAGACCCATATACACCCTAACCCTAAACCCAAGGAGTCCTCCCGACAGGTATCTGCAACCCATGTACCTGGGCTCCGTTCTGCGTGCAATGTTTACGACTCTGCAGGCGGGGTCTTTGGGGTTCCGGGGGGGTGTGAGGGCTTAGGGTTTACAGGGTGGCCTTGATAGTTAGACTTGGGTTTTTGGGGGTGTTCCTTACTATAATCATAGTAATAATATACACCAAAAACCCCATTCTATTATTCTCTTAAGGCCGGGGGATAATGGGGTTAAGGGTTTAAGGTTTCGGCATTTCCGGGCTTGCAGGTTTGGGGCAAGTACCCGTCTAGTGCGGTTTGTAGGGTAGGTACCAGTAGCCATTCGGAGTTGTAGTATACCGTATAGTATTTAGGGCCTACCGCCCTGCTGTTCTGATACCTGGCTGGGGGTTCAGGATTTTAGGTGTTTTTTGGGCTTCAGGTTCAGGGTGTAGAGGTTTCGGTTCAGTGTTGAGGGGGCTCCTCTCTTCGATAGCTCGCAGCACGCCCTCTCCCAATAGCTCTGAGGACCCCACGGTTTGAGGCCTAAGTCCGAAGACCATAATATAGGGGCCGTATAATTACCTATACTACTTTGGGTGTTCCTGATAATGACTCATATATATATATATAGTATACTACACAACCGTGTTCTGATTCATAAAACCCTAAACCCTAAACCCTAAACCCATAAGGCCTCTGCATTACTAAAAGAGGCTCTGGGTCTGCTAGCGTCCTTACAGGGCTTTATAAGACTTATCATTCCTGATCCTGAACCACTCGAGTTACAACATAAGACATGCTGCGTCCAAAGCCATTCCTATCCTGTTTTGCAAAAACCCTAAACCCTATAACCCTAAACCCCTAAACCCCTAAACCCTAAACCCCTAAACCCTAAACCCTAAACCCCCAACCCCCCTAAACCCTAAACTATCTTCCTAAACGCCAGGCTCGAAGCCAACTGGCTCAGAGATTTGTGCACTCGAAGCATGTTCATGCACCCCATAAGACCATAAGTACGCGTCTTGGAAGCCGCTGTTTCGCCCTTCAGATGGATGCTTTTCTGGGTAGGTGCCCTTGGCAGGGCTTAAGGGGGGGTGAGGAACATTCGTAAGGGTTTGTGTGTATGTGCGTGTCGTTTTCTCAAAGGCTTGCTGAGAGTGGCATCGGCGTTGATCTGGTTTGTTAAAGTCTCCACTGATTTGTGCACAGGAGTTCCATTTACGTGTGTAGGCAAATCGAGCTTGATGTTGTTTGAAAACCTTAAACACTTAGTCCTGCGCTCGAAAGCTTCTTGTTCATGACACTGACCGATCGTACCAACTCACAGCCTTAACCGTGAAAGTCCCTTGCAAGCCCATAAAACCCTTCAAACATTCAGGGCACAAAAAGCCCTCGCCTTAAAGCCCAAAGCCTTTCTGGACCTACACCATCAAACCCTAAAAATCCTCTCCCAGAAGCTGCAAAACCACCCTGCCGCCCTAAACCCTAAACTTCGGTTTAGGGTTCAGGGTTTGGGATTTGCGGGTGTAGGGTTCAGCTGCACAGGTTGCGACCTTCGATGACTGGGCCGATAGCGTGGCGCGTCCTCTCTTCCGGGTGCCTTGGGCTGGCGTTTACTTAGGGACTAGGGATATAGGGATTCGGGGTCAGGGCTGACCAGGACCCTGCAAGACAGAAAAACAGACGTGGCCGAGTAAACATAATCATAGGTTGTTCTGTTGACCGAAATATGACCCACCCAAAACCCTATTAAAGGTATTCGGGCCCTGAAATCGTGGGTATATAGGGTCATTGAATTGCGGCGTTTTCGGTGCTTTCGAGGCTTGCAACTTCAAGGTCCCTTCAGGTCCCGTCAGGTATCAAGGTATAGACCCCCAGCGGGTTAAAGGTTATGGCAAATGGCTTTTAGCAGGATTCTTGGAGTTGAGGGTTTAGGTTCTCAGTGGCTGCTTCCGTAAGAGCAGCATGAAGCCACAATCGTCACGATCCCCTAATACACCCTGCAACTTGAGTGTAGGGTTTAGAGTTTAGGGTGTTTGTGGCAACCACCTCAACTCCTCAAGCCCTCAGGTTTTTTTTAGTCCCCCCAATCCGCGAGCTCACTTTCCAAGGTGGCTCCCATGGCGGCTCCGGCTGTGTTTCTGCTTATCTTTGCCAGGACCTCAGATGAGGGTCCGAGGTCATGTTGTGGGGTGTAATATAAGGGGGCCTAAGCAATTACCAATGCTATTTTGGGGGTGGTTCCTTAATGTGATTATAGTATAATGTTCTAGTGATTGAGGCCGCTTTATATATACATATATATATATACATATATATATATATATCTATATTAAGGGTTTGGGTTCAGTCTATCTATATTAAGGGTTTGGGTTCAGGGCTTCAGGCTGTCGGCTAGCGGGCTAAGGAGTTCTAGAGTTTGGAGTTTGGGGTCCAACGGTAGAAAGGTGTTCAGGTTTATTCCAAATACGCCAAGTTAGGCATTATATTTTGATGTTAAAAACTCAACAACAGGTACTTGTGTACTTGGAGTCTGCGAGGGATTTTTACGCGCAAAGAATGTAGGCTTGGCATTTCTTACAGCGAGGGCCCCCTTCGTGGAAGCTCTTCACCTGAGTACGTGCTGTTGTTTCTGATGTCTATTCCCTCTGGGATTTGTTGCTCTGAGACTTGGTGGGTTCTCGGCGTCAGGCTTTAGGCTCTAGGGCTTTAGGGCTTTAGGGTTTAGTGTTTAGGGGCTTAGGGGCTTAGGGATTTAGGGTTCAGTGGTTTGGGGCTTTAGGGTTGGACACTCCTCCCGTAGTGTCGGTCCTCACAGGGTTGCGCTGCAATGTGCACTCGGAGAAATCTCAGTGGCCTATGTGCTCATATCGTATGTGCTTTGGAGTTTATTGTTAGTGCCAATTCAATGTTGCTTTAGGACTCAAGTATTTTTGCATGTGTGTATATATATATATATAGACAGATATGTCTACATATATATATATATACACACTATACTATACTATACTATACCATACTTGCGATACGATACTATACTATACTGCATAGTACCTTACTATACCAGACTATATGATACTATACTATACGATACTATACTATACTATACTATATGCTATACTACACTATACTATACTAGAGGGGTACATGGCTGAAAAAACTTTGCCAGGGCCTCCAGCTTTTTCAACACGCCTGAAGAGAAGCCCAGCCCCCGGCCCCGAATTTCAAAGGACGCCTCCAAGCCAAATCGCATCTACATCCCATGTAGTTCCCTCTGGTGACTTATTTTAGGATTCCCCCCCACAAGGAACCAGAAAACAAACAGCTACATTGCAGGATCTAGGTAAGGTTGCAAGTCGCACATCCTACGCGCAGGGGAGAGGGTTTGGCGTCCAGGCGTCTATAGACGCAAAAGACGGATCACAGTCTCCGTACGGTTTGTAGGGGTTTGAAGGGCTTGTAAGGATTTTTCAATCCTTTGCATGCTCAAAGGCCCAAAGTCAGTAATTACATTTTTTTTACGCTCTTGACGCTAGACCCTAAAGTAGTGCATACTTAGAGTCGTAGGGTAACACTTAAAGCTAACCTTGAGCTCTGAACCCCGGACCCTGAACCTTAAACTCGGAGGGTCAAGCAGAGCACTGCTTCGGCCACGTAGCGATGCCGTTTCAGCATCAACAGGTGATCAGCTTCGGCACGCTCAACATCTTGGTGGCGGCACCTTGTTTCCAAACGAAACTCAGGGCTTTTGGGGTTCGGGGTCAGTTCAGGGTGCAGGTAACCTTCAACCTTCTTGGGTTTACGCACTCCTACCGTAATCACGGGAGGTTCTAGCCCCTCCCAACCGAACAGCTGCCAGGAAGATAAGGACTGCAAACGAGGAGAAGCACCGTAGCTATAGCTGGAATGGCCGGTACTGAACCCTAAATCCTAAACCCTACTGGACCTCAACCCCACAGCCAAGCATAGCGCCAAGAGTCCCGGAAGTCCTAAGGCTCTAGACTCGAACATCTGGGCTCCCCTGAACCCTATAGGCCCTAAACCCTAGTAAAGGTATCACCTTGAATTAAATTTACGACCCCGAAACACTGACCCCTAAACATCCCTAAACCGTAAACCCCGAACCCGAAACCGTGAACCACGAACCCTAAACCGGGATCGGAGCCAAGACCTGAAACCCAGACTCTGGGTTTCGGGTTTATGGGTTTAGGGTATTTGCCATGAGGGTACTTCTCTAAATTTAATTTAGGGTCCCTTTTAGGGTCCGCTTTATCAGGGTGCTATTGGGGGTGCCCAAAACAAGGACCCTAATTTAGAGAACTACCCATGAACTTTCCTGAAGGGTCTTACCTTGTAGGTACCTAGTTTTGGGGTTGGGATCTTCTAGATAGAAAAGTAGATACGCAACAGTGAGTAGGGTATGACCTTCTAGGTTGAGCCCTACCTCCTGATTTAGGGTTGAAAGTGTTGGGTTTGTTTGGGGTTTTGCGGTATAGACTCCATTGTAGTTCCTGCTGTTGGTTTATCATGTTAAAGTGCTTAAGATCCTGTAACACAAAGTACGTTTAACCAGAGAAAGAAATTATAATCTAGACCATAGTGACCATAGGCTAATCACACTCTAACCGCAGTTCCTTCGACCATAAGGTGATGGTCGAGCGGATCTCTGTGATCACCGCAGATAACCGGCTGCGTGCTGAACAGGTTTCTCAGCTGTGATAGAAGGCTTTCTAAGGCTGCACGTGCTCCTTGATGGAGAACGCTGATTTTTTCAGCAAGCTCCATATTCCTCAGGCCCGGGAAATCAGTGCAATGGATTCCTTGGTAACGGTGTCTTCGTGCAGATTGTAGCAAGTCGTTCTGATTTGAGCATTCTAGTCCAGTTGCTTAGATCACAAAACTTGACAGCACAAGCTGCTGAAATGGTACGCTGGGTTTGGAGTGGATCTGTTTACGGTCAAGGTTCGGTGTTCAGTGGTTTAGGTTTTTGAATTGACCTAGAACGTAGGATACACGGAACTCAGGGTACTGGACTCATAGCGTTTGCAGACGGTTTACGATTTAAGCTTAAGTTCTAGCAGAACTCCGAAGAATCCAACATGTGCTGGTTTTGATATATGACGAAAACGATAGGCTTTCGGGCTAGAGTTGATGTCTACAACATATAGCTGCTCCACCATAGCAGCTCTCGTGTGTTTCTGTTTTTTTTCAGGGTTCCGCTTTGAAGAAGGGACTGTTGGGAATGCACGTCTTTTCCAGCAGATCCAACTCAAAACGAAACCCTACCTTGTGGCTATTCGGGCTGTGGCAGGTATGTTGTACTCTTCTGTCTGTGCTAGACCTTAGTTTTATGCTTCTAATTCCGAAACAGGAAGCAAACCCTATTCCCCTCAAGAGCCGCTAAATGTTGCTTGGCTCCTAGGGCCATGCAGCTTGTTTCTTGAGCCGAAAGCCAGACCTAACTTGAAGCCTTGAACCTCCAGAGGTTTGGAGTTGAGGCTTTTAACTTCTACATTCTAGTCTCTATTGTAGTTCCCTTTTGAGGATATCTTATAGGAACCGCAATAATAATATGATTGGTTCAACCATAAACAGGAACTCCAGTCACTCACTGTGAAATTTGGAGCGGAAGCCAGAAGCTGTGGGAGAACCTAAAGGGTGTTTGAATAATGTTTTGAGACGGGCTGAAATGGGGGTAGGGATTTGGCCAACTTTTTTCCTGATGCTGTAGAAAGAAAATGCGTGCGCAAATCGTGATCGGCACTCCATGTGACCTAAACCTACATGTTGGCGAAGATAGAAGAGCTAATGCGAGTAGGTTCCTGTAATTATGTTGAGTTAGACTTCCTACTGCAACCGACACCTTCGCACTATCATTCCCCTGACACAACCCCCCCTTCCCTTGCCTGCCAAGTCCCGCAAGCGCATGGAAGCTGCTTCTCGTCTGGAATCCCTAGGGTTGTGGGTGTCGGGATATCATACGGGGGCTTAAAAAACTGCCACTACTATTTTTTGGGTGGGGTCCTTATTACAGTTCTGGTATAGTAGACCCCAAAACCCTATTCTAATTATTGTTATTAAGGCCCCCTATATTAGATGGATACAGGGTTCCGGGTTTGAGGAGTCTAGGGAGCTTGATACCCGAGTTGATGTTCGCTTGCGGTTGGGTTGTGTGAAGAGGGGCCGTTCGAACTGTGACTTTCTTCGGGGCTCCGTTTCGGAGGAATCGTTGCATGGGGATGAGCACCGTTAAAGAGACCTCTGAACCGTAAAACCTAAACCGTTCAGATTAGCAAAATGCAGAACATGGGTTCAATAGCTCGGCAACGAACCCTAATATAGAAGCCTAAATTATCACCTACATTATTCCTGTGGGTTCCGTGTTATAAGTATAGTATAACGGGCCCCAAAACCTTATTCTAAGTATAAAGGCTTCTACATTAGGCTCTAAGCCTTCAGCAAAGAAGCTTGCACACCTTCGCACCCGGTTTCACCTCGAAACCCTGGTCTGGGTTTGGATACTGTCCATTACATGTAGCATAGGAGCCTCAATAACTTGAACAATGTTGTTAGGCGATCTTGTCGTTTAACTATAAGCACAAGGAGCCGAAACTTCAGTGTTGACGGGTAAGCGCAAAGTGATCCAGCGGTTTGTGTTTCAATTGAAGAAATATTCCTGCATGCACCTGGCTTACTCGAGCCTTTACCGAGAAGTCCGTACAGCCTACTTGTACCCGCACTGCTTCCAAATAACGCCCGAAAATCTGAATCAGGACTTTAGGAGCCAACACCACTTCAATCCTAGAAAGCGAAACCCCAGCCGGGGACCTCTACACAATCGACTTGTGCAGCGCCTCAGATTCTCCTCGAGTCTGTCGTCGAGGAGCTCCATGCGAATGATCGGGATGGCAGTGGGGACTTGTCACTGGGCCGGACGATGGGTGCGTTTCACCTTTTTAGGGTGTAAGGTTTAGGGGAAACAATGTAGGGCTTATGAAGGCGAGCAATCATGCAAGTTATTCCCTTACGCAACCCCAATATGACTCTACTCTGGACAGTATTCCCCGAGACATATTCTATATTGGCCAGGCCAGTATGTTATGGCGTGGTGGGCTTTACAAATTTTGGAGTCGCCTTGTTCAAGGGACAACTGTACAATTTTACAACGGTACATATTGCCACTTGTCTTCCTATATATGGGGAATTGACAGCGGAAGTGACGAAATATGTTGTGACCTAGCCTTGCCTCTGCACATCGATCCCTAAACCCTAAACCCTAAACCCTAAACCCCAAACCTGCAGCCTATGACCCGGAATCCACAAGCGCTGGACTCTCGTCCCTGGACCCTACCTATAGTCTCCATTGTAGTTCCTTTTTGGGGATACCTTATAGGATCCTTAATATAAAAATGGTTAAACCAAATGGAGACTACAGGTAAACCCTAAATCCAGTTTTTCGTGACCATTCCCCAGAACTCCCTAGGTGGCGTCCTGCAGGTACACCCCCGCCTGGACCCTAAGAAACCTACATGCGTAGGATACCCTATTATGATGATGTACTGAGGCCTTTTTGTGTTCGTGATCCAGTTTCCCAAAGACTTTTCGGGTGGATTTCGAGCTCCCGAAAATGGATCAGCCTAAGGTCGCAGAAGGAGTTCAAGAAGATGATCAGGCTCGCTGCTGAAAATCCTGAACACTAGGGTTCATCCAAGAGCTCTTTGTTTCCCATCCTCAACCCCTTCCGTGTCAAGCGCTCCTCTTGCGAATGTGCTTGTTGCTTCCGGTTCCGTCTCCCTCTCTCTCTCTCTCTTTATCTCTATCTCTCTCTCTCTCTCTGTCTCTCTCACTCTCACTCGCTCTAGATATGACGGGTATTGGATCAGACACACTTCCTGTAGCGAAGGAGCAGAGCAATCGGTGTCGTCATTGTTCCTGTCGCTGCGACTGGTTGTAGTTGACGGTGGATGATGTGTTAGTTAGTGCCTGGGTCCCATGGGTAGTTCTCTACATGAGGGTTTCTTTTTGGGTCCCGATATAATACGGTATCCCTATAAAACAAGGACCCTAAAGGGGACCCTAATTTGGAGAGCTATCCATATGAAGTTCCAGCTATTCTTCGTCTCCTGGCCTTCAAGTGCGACCCTGCCCCCGAAAGCATCAAACAGCCAAGCTTTGGGTCCTGCCTCTACATCCTACAAGCCCAAAACCCTAAACCAGTATAAACCTTAGTCATGAGCCTGGAAGCCCCAAAAACCCTAAACCCTGAGCCCGAAAGCCCTGCATCCCAGCTTCAGATTCCGAAAGCCCTGCACCGAAACTCGAAAACCCCCAGGCCTTGCAGCCCGAACCCCGAACTACAGAGCATCACACCACGCCTCAAGCCCTACATAAACCCTCGAAACTGACTACTTCCCCAAACCCTAAACCCCTCACCCGAAGCCCCAGCCCCAAATCCTACATCCTTAAACCTGAACATCGCCCAAGAGAGCTCCCAAGTGCCTGCTGGCAGGATACCTTCCCTGGTCAAGAAGCTAGGCCTGGTAATATAGGGGCCTACATAATTACCAATATTGGTTTTTGGGGGGTTCTTTATTTTAAAGATAGTATAATGGGCCCCGAAACCCTATTCTAATTACCCTAAACCCTAAACCCTAAACCCAAAACCCTAAACCCTAAACCCTATTCTAATTATTAAGGCCGCTATAGTAGGGCCTGGGGAGTAGGGTTCAGGGGATTCGGGGTTTAAAAGGGCTTTGGGCTTAATCGGTTTAGGGCTTTATGGGTCTAGAGTTTTTTAAGGTTTAGGGCTTGGGGGTTTTGAGGGGTTAGTAGGTTCAGGGCTCTAGGTTTTGAGGATTAAGGGGTTAGGGGATGTGTTTAGGGTTTAGGGGTCTTGGGGATTAGGGCTTTAGTGAATTAGGGGCGTAGAGTCTAGGGTTCGGGACTTGGGGGTTTAGGATTTAGTGTTTCGGGTGCGGGGGATAGAAGAAGTCTGGCATTCAGCATCCGGGGAATTAGCAAGTTGGCATGATGGGCTCCTCTACGGACTCTACAGGTTCGTTTAAGGGCTTAGGGTTCTTTGGTGTTGCTACTTAACGGGTCAGGCGGCAAACTCTAGTAAGCAGGGCTGCAAATCGTGAAACCACACACTTGTGGGTAGTTCTCTACGCTTTGGGTCACTTTTAGGGTCCTCCTGTATCAGGATGCCGCACTATTTACAGGGAGCCTCATTCGGAGAAGTCCCTTGTTGGGTATGTATCCCAAAACCCCCCAGGTACCTACGATATAGGGTACTAGAGCCCCTAGGGGCCTGTATAGTAGGTACCTGGTAGGTATGTATCCGCTTAGTACCTGCTAAGTCCCCATCCTTCAAGTGTGGCGCTTCTTTCTTTTGGGTTTAGGGTTTAGGGTTTAGGGCCCTCCCTCCCCAAGAAAAAGCAACACCCTTAAAGAAATCCTTCAAGGAACGTCCTAAACCCTAAACCCTAAACCCTAAAACCTAAACCCTAAACCCTAAACCTTATAGAACTTTCAGGTTAAAACCTGCAAAGAACTCTTAAAGGAGCCGGTACATCCCTCGGCCCGAAACCCCAGACCCCCAAAAACCCTAAACTCTAAAACCCCAAACCCCCAAATACCCCTAAACTCTCAAACCCCAAACCCCGCAAAAACCCTAAAACCCCTACAACCCCAAAAAAGGCCCCAACCCCTGAACCCTCAAGCCTTGGGAGGTTTGTTGGGAATTGGCCTGGAGGAAGCCGAGAGTCTCTTTGAGATCATGGATGTGGGCAATAGCAGCCCGGCGGGGCTTTGGGATTGATGTTCAACCCTAAACCCTAAACCCTAAAGTTTAGTGTTTAGGGCCCAAACCCTAAACCTTAAAGTTTAGGGTTAGGGTTTCGGGTTTAGGGTCTGAGCCCTAAGCCCTAAAAGCTGTCAGTTAAAGAGCCTGAGGTCGGTGATCTCGTCCTTCTGCTAGGGCTTTGGGGTTTGGGGCTTTTAGTGCTCAGGGATTTAGGGATCTATGGCTGAGAGTTTAAGGATTCAGGTTTTACGATGCTTTAATTGTAGTTCCAGGGATTGTAGGTCTGGGGTTTAGGGGTTCAGGGATTCAGAAGATTTGGGATTTAGTGCTTAGAGGTTTAGGATTCAAGCTAGGGGGTTGGCATCAGTGAGGGGGCTACATTATTGGGGTTCCGCATCACATTGTCATCTAGCAGAGGGAGAACGGGAGTGCCATGGGTGACAGAACCCGTGATTCTGGCTAGCCTGCCACCCGAGGTCCTGTTGCGCTCCTGCTGCTGCATCTACTGCTACTGCTACTGCTACTGCTACTACTACTACTGCTGCTGCTGCTGCTACTACTACTACTACTACTACTTCTACTACGACGACGACGACTAATTACGAAGACTACTACGACTACTACGATTACCAGCAGCACCAGCAGCATCACCAGCCAGCACCACCAGCACCACCGCCACAACCACCACCCCCGCCACCACCTGCACCAGCACCAGCGCGAGCGCCAGCGCCAGCAGCACGAGAACACTGCCACTATTGTTATTATATTATTATTACTACTACTACTACTACTACGACGACGACTACTACTACGACCACCACTACCACTACCACTACCACTACCACTACCACTACCACTTCCACTTCCACTTCCACTTCCACTTCCACTTCCACTTCCAC
>CAJNDV010003892.1:31693-43579 GCA_905221635.1 Symbiodinium sp. CCMP2456
TAGGGTTTAGGGTTTAGAGTGCCTGCGGGTTTAGGGTTTGGGCTTTCGTAGGCTTTCCGAGGAAAACATAAATCTCAAACCCTAAACCCCTAAACCCCTAAACCCTAAACCCTAAAGTGCCTGGACATGGACCTAGTTCTCGGGCCGAAAGGTTGCAGTTGTTCTTCTTTCTTGTCTAGAGCAGGTTTCAGGATTTTGTGTTTTTGTTCGAAGAGTATTGTCTGTAATTAGGTTCCAAGGTTTTAGAATTTCGGTTGTTGGTTCTTTCGTTTCGGAAGTTTAGGTATTAACGTTTAACTGGTTTGAGGGTAGGGGCTTTAGGGTTTCAGGTTTCTGGGTCCTGGGCTTAAGCTTTGGGGTTGATTGCGCTTGTTTTTTGGTGCATGTCAACCCTAAACCCTAAACCCTAAACCCTAAACCCTAAACCCTAAACCCTAAACCGTGAAGGTATTGTAGGACTCTGAGGTTTTTGGATGAAGGCTGCGCAAAATGCGGTATGGCAGGGTTGATAGAGGTGTCTTTTTTGGGTTTAGGGTTCAGGGTTTAGGGTTTAGGGTTTAGGGTTTAGGGTTTAGGGCTCGCCGTTGAGTCCGAAATCAATCCCTATACTAAACAGGGCACCATCCCTGCAGCATGCAAGCCTCAATGCATTCCTAACAGAAGTAAGCTGTGGTCTTATTATGCTGTTTTCTCACATCATATGACCAGAAGATAACCAACTCTACTCTAAACCCTAAGCCCTAAACCCTAAACGTTAGTTCACCGTGCACATCTGGACCGTGGATCCTATAGCTCTAGAAATCCTTTCATAAACCCCAAACCCTGAAACCCTTGACCGGGTTGTTCTATAAATTAGGGTCCTTTCTGGGGTCCTTTTTTAATAAGGGTGCCGTACTATAATTGGGACCTAAAGAAGGGGCCCTAATTTAGAGAACTACCCAACCGTAAACCTTAATCGACACCAGGCAAGGCGCTTCAGATAGAGGGGGTCGAGCAGCTCCAGGCCGCGTCCCCTTCGGAGTGCGTAAGGGTTGGATTTGGAGTTTCCGGTGGAGCATATTAATGTATAGGGGCCTCAATAATTAGAAGAGGCTTTGGGGCCTTTCTACTATGCTTACAATATGGAACCCCCAAAATAGTAGTGGTAATCATTTTGGCCCTGTATCATATTGGTTGGTACTGCTTGTACTTTTTCAGGTATAACTTAACGAGGAATATTGTTCGGGCTCGACACTTGACGGTATGGGGTACAGGTTGCCTTGTCTGATAGGGACTAGGGCCAAAACAAGCTTGGATATATTGTATATTCCGCAAGGGTCCAGGTACCCAAATGGTAAAAAGCTGTGGCTGCAAAGTAGTCCTTATACGGGTACTTTGGGGCCAAAATACATATTATTTGGGCACATAGACCCTTAGGGTGATAGTAGCACCTTATTTCCGTGTTATAGTTACAGAACAATATCCGGGTTTCAAGGTATTGTTGCTGATTTGTTCTGGCCTTTTGTCGGTCGCTCTTCGGTTGTCGCTTGTGATTCTGGTCAGAGAGCCCGGTAATTCCAATGCCTGCATTTGTAACTACGCACATACATGCAGACACAAACACATGCATGCATACCTGCATACATGCATACATACAACCGCACGAACTGACAAACAAACAAACATACATACATAAACATACATACACACGTACTTGTTTATCTGTTACACACTGTTAGTTTAAAAGTGTAAGAAGCAACATAAATGTATACCGGTGACAAGCCTAGCTGTATGTGTAGGCAGTACACACACACCGCGGTATGCACTCGAATTCTGAGTTTATGTCGATGCATGCATGCCGGGCCAGACGTTCAGAAACGGATGTGAAACTAGAATCCGCAGGAACAGACCACAGGAGTTGTTTCGTGATTGTGTAATGTAGTACCCCGTGCAAAGAAACAGGCAGCAACCAGCTCTACGCGCTGAAGCCCTAGAGACCCGAAACTTAAAGCTGTAAGTAGTCAGACCTACAGGCCTTGAAGCCCGAAACCAATCTTCCAAGACTAATACCCTGGGTCCATGTGGCCATTTAGTATAATTATTTGGCCTTAAAGTAGTCCCGGTGCAGTGTAGGTACTTTGGGGCCAAAGCATATATATATATATATATATGTATATTTTTAAAAATGAATGAATGAATAAATGAATAGATATAAATAATTATAAATAAATATAACAAATATAAATATAAATCTATATATATATATATATGTTTTTTCTACTCGGCTCTGTTTGGGTACATGGGACCCTCAGGGACACAGCCGCACCTAGCACAGAAGGGCTAAAAAAGGCCCGACACATAAGCCGGCAACTGCTAAAGCCTCGACCCAACAACAGAAGTCGGAACCATTCGGAACCTCTAGGGTTTAGGGTTTAGGGGTTTCTCAACCCAAAAACATAGGTCGGAATCCCTGGGAATGACTCGTGGTTCCTGCTATAATGCAAGCCCAACTGCCAACGGGTTATCTAGTATTGGCTGTTTTGTTCTGGGTCTAATCGGGCTTGATGAGTTCATGAGCTTCTGACAGACTGCGGCTCGGAACGATGTGGTTTGGGCAGAAGCTGCTCAACGACTCTCGGCTATGCATCATCGTTGTATTGTAAGAGTGCCTTTTCAGTTGGCAATTCAGGGAGCGCAGATTAGATGGAGTGCCTTGTAGGGTTGACTCAACGTTAACAGTACAGTAGATCCGCCATGATGTGCAGGTGCTTTGCAATAACTTGAGGAAGCCCAAATCTCCCACGGAACACGATCTTGCTGGGCGTCAAGCCTTCGTCATGAATCCCTCGTAGGATTTGGTGGGGGTCAGGGTTTCGTAACCCGTCAATAGAGGTGTTAGGCTGGACCGCAGAAGCCTGAAGAGAGCATTGTGGCATTTAGAGTGTATAGCTCAGAGTCTATTTAAGGCTGGATAACTTTCGCCTTTCTACTCAGTTCTGATTAACTTAGCCCCTCAAATGGAAACTGACTTAGAACAGCAAGCTGTGCCCTTGTGACAATTCGGGTTTCTTCCAAGGAGCCTAGAAAGCAACCTAAACCTTTAAACCCTAAATCCCTTTAGTGCCCTTACAGGGACTCTACATACACAGAACCCTTAAACTTTAAACCCTCAAACCCAACCCCTATAAACCCTGAACCTAGTAGGCTAGAAGGGTGTTAGCAGTTTCAGATTCATCGTGGTTTGGGGCCTTCCGGGGGATTCGTGTCGGGCGTAGGGCTTAAGAAGGTTAAGGTAGGGTCTAGGATTCAGGGCTTTTTGGGGTTGCTTAACAAAGTTCAAGGGTTTGGTTGGTGAGGGTTTGTTGAAGTTCCGGATTATCCGGATTGTTGAGGGCTTTGGCGCCGTCTCGGGTGTAGGATTTTGGGTGTTGGGTTTCGGGCTCGGGCTTAAGACTCAGCATTCAAAAGTCAAACGATTTCGGGGGCAAACACTGAAGCCACACTATCAATCAAAAACAGCTCAAAGCCTGATGCGGAACCCCACCGCGCCAGCCCTAAACCCTAAATCAAGCTTAAACCCTAAACCCGGCACTATAGAAGCAGGAAGAATTACCTTAGTGTTATGTTACCCCACAACCCAACTCTGTTTCTTCACTAAGACCCGTGTATGATCGCGTTTCGGATATCAATCTAGCCTTGGACTTAGACCCGACCCCCTGAGGGTGTAGACAGGGGGCTGACTACTTCAAGATGTAGCAAGCACGGTTATGTTTAGGGTTCCGGGTTTAGGGTTTAGGGATATGATATAAGTGTATTTCCCCTAATTACAGGCCCTGGGAATACAAGTTTAGAAGTGGAGGTTGGATATGCGTGTAGCACCGACATGGGAGATTGCATGGCATGGCCCCTGAGTACACATTAGCTCCACAGGCAAACCCAAAACCTTATAAACCCTGAACCCCAAGCCCTAGACCTTGAACCCCAAGCCCCAAACCCTGAACCCCAAGCCCGAAACCCTGAACCTCAAGCCCTAAACCCTGAACCCCAAACCCTAAATCCTGAACCCCAAACCTTAAATCCTGAACCCCAAACCCTAAACCTTGAACCCCAAACCCTAAATCCTGAACCCCAAACCCTAAACCCTGAACCCCAAACCCCAAACCCTAAATCCCGACCCCAAACCCTGAACCCCAAGCCCTAAACCCTGAACCCCAAGCCCTATATCCTGAACCCCAAACCTTAATCCCTGAACGCTAAGCCCTCGACAGGCTTCAGCTCCCCTGAAGCACCTGTTGACCTGAAGCGGTTAGATGAAAAACCGGAAACCCTTTTGACTGGGTTATGGAGTACCATACTTGAATACGTTTTTAGACCTGCTCCTGAAAGGAAGCATTAAGAAATAAAGGTCTATACTTAGATGAACTACTATCAAGCATAGGTCTATCCGTCTTTCCCACTGGCTACTTCAAAGTCCAGCAAAAGCCCGGAGTCGAAGGACAGCTGATGCTACAGCATCTTGATGTAAGCCGACAGAACTCATACCCCCTGGTGATCGAGCTGGATAGGCACCTTGCATTCGGCGTTGGGCGTTCGGCTGCTTTTAGGGTTCAGGGTTTGGCGGGGGTTTAGAGCGTTTGGTTGCTTATAACGGGGTTAGGGCAAGCCTGTCTCCTGAACCTCAAACATCAACACCCCCCTGATCCCTCAAACTTAGGTTTTCTTGAGCCTAAGCCCTGGATCCTGGACTTGGACTTGAAGTCACAAAATCCTGAACCCTGAACCACCTGAGCCCTTCAAGCCTTTGGGTTTAGAGGGCTTCAGGGGTTTGCTTAGTAACGCTAGGGTCCCGGACCATCGAACCCCGCTTTCCGAAATCCCCGAAACCTTAGATCACACAATCCAGGGTGGGTTTAGGCCCCTGAGTAAACCCCTAAAGGCTTCTTTCAGGCTCCTCCAAGAGTTTTTCTCGGGTCTGATTAGGGTTTATGGGGTCTGGAAGGAAAAACCCACAGTTTGGTCCCGTACTTTCAAGGGTACTAACCCTAAGCCCAAAACCTTATTTGGCAGGATGGCATGCAAGGGATCCACTATAGGGGCATTTTTGCTTAGAATAGAGTTTCGTGGTATATAACTATGATAAGGAAGCCCCCAAAAAAGTATAGTATAGGTACGGATTTAGGCCCCTATCCTTATGGTACAGTTATAACAAGTAAGGAACCCTAAGGACTAGTATTCGTAATCATTTCGGCCCCTAGATTATTACTTTCTAAACAGATCCTCCCAGTGGTCGATGAGGGACACCCAAGACCTCAGGTAACCCCCAGAGCCTCACTGGGTTCAGGGGTTAGGGGTTTAGGGTTTAGGGTTTAGGGTTTAGGGTTTAGAGGTTTGGGGTTTAGGGCTTAGGGGGTTTAGGGGGTTTAGGAGTTTATGGTTGAGGGTGTGGTACGTGGATCAGGGAATGCTGCAACCAGGACGATGTGTAATTAGACGTTCTAGAGCTCAAGGCATTCGAAAGACGTTGTTTTACAGATTTCTGTACGCTCTTCGTCGGTTTAACAGGCTGGTTTGAGATAAGCTCTAAACCCTAAACCAAACCCCAAACCCTAAACCCTACGAATAGAGGGCCATGTGGGTGGGGAGGGATCTGAGAAGACTCGGAGGCATGAAAGCCGAAGCTCTTGGCGCAAGCTGTGCATCCTCCCTACACTTTCAGGGTTTAGGGTTCCTACACTTTCAGGGAGCCCCGAATGACCCCCTCTTTCAGGACGGTAGTCCCTTAATGTGCAGGGCTTTCTGGGCCGCTGATGCTGCCCAGCGGCTCTCCCTCTCGCTCTCTCTATGACTCCCTCTCTTCCTCCGTCTCCCTCTCTCTCCCTCCCTCGCCCCCTCCCTCTTTCCGAAACCTCATAGTCTTGAACTTTACATCCTGAAATCATGCGCCAGGGAAATATAGCTGGCGCCCGTATTGGCAGCCACCAGGCTCGCGGTCCGTGGTTAGTTAGACTATTCCTAGTAGTAACAATCAGAATCACGAGCAGAAAACTTGCTTGCTATAAGAATAATGTTCACTATACTGTTAACAACAAAACTGTCATAGCAGTCACAGCAACAGATATACAAAGACAGTAAACAAACAAGTTACATATATGAATGGTTGAGCTATACTCTTCGATTCACCTCTTGTACTGGATGGTAACAGGTATGTACTTGTATATGTGTATGTATACATATATACATACGGAGGTTTAGAGCTCTTGTCCTTGATATTGTCCCGGTCAGGATGTTGGAGACCTTGCATTAAGGCGTTGGGATGTCTTTAGACCTACGATTTTCGGAAACGAGGGCTTAAACCCTAAACGGATCTTGGGTCGCAGAATTCAGGGTTCAGGGAGCATTTTAATTGAAGCATTACACCCCTCGAAGCAATGTGCCCTTCACTATTATGTGCTACTCAGCCACACACGACGTTACTTTTGTTGATGCTTCTCGAGCTGTACTTTCAGGCTTGTGGAGTCATGGGCGACGTTGATTTTTTCGGCACAGAAGGGCCCTGTGCCTGCAAATCAAAAGTTGAAAGGGCCCAGGGGTGCAAGGTTTCAGGGGTTGTGGTTCTTGGTAAACCCCGCATGTGCACGGCCATGATACCGATATGGACACGCACCTCTGGCAAACACATCACTACCAGTTTGCAGTAGTTCAACCCTTTCGTGATCCCCCTTGCAGAGATATCTCACTCGACCGATGCAGTCGGGTTCCTTCTAAGCAAACAGAGCCTCCAAAGGGGTCGCTCATGTAACAAAAGCATCCTCATTTCCCAAAACCCTACGTGCCCTGCGTAGTAAGCCATGCGATTCACTTGGGCTTCGTCTTCGGAACATTTCGGGATCTGTGACTGCTTCCGGTTGCAGGTGCAACATCTGCGAGACCTGAGTCTTTTTTGCACGCGAACCCGGAAACCCCTCACTAATCTATGCATATGTATATGAATATATGTATACACATCTTATATATATATATATGTATATATGATTTTGCACTGTATATACCCAGAAACCCTGAATCCCTGTACCCAAGAAGTACCGACTTCTCCGAATACCCCGCAGTAGCTCGCGAGGCCTTGTGTTTCACCCGATCTCTTGGCGAAGCCACGAGAGTGCAACAAAATGGCTGCAAGGCCGTGGAGAAATTGACAAGCAACATGACTTGAGTTCCCGGCTTGGGGTTTGGGATTAAGGGGGAGGGGGTCGGGCATGCACTTTGATGTTTTTGTGTGTAGTGTTGTGTCTATATATATATATATATGTTAGTATGTAATAACATTGATGACAAAAAGAAGAATAGTGATCAAACTAGTAATCGTAACCAATAATCATTAGTAGTAGTAGTAGTAGTAGTAGTAGTAGTAGTAGTAGTAGTAGAGTGTAGTAGTAGTAGTAGTAGTAGTAGTAGTAGTAGTAGTAGTAGTAAAACAATAGTAACAATAATAACAACAATAGCAAATTTAAAACCGAAACTAGCCCCCGCAGAAACAGAAGGTCAAAGGTATGTGGGCTAGCGTGCTCATTCTGTAACATGTACCGCAGAAGCAGATACGGTAATGCAACTGGAACGTCAGAGTTAAAAGGTGGCAGCCTGGATCATATTAAACTGTAGGGTTTGGAATTTTCAAAAGGGGGGGTTACTACATGCATTGTTATAAGGGTTGCCTATAGACTTTGTTCCAAACTACGCCCCAAAAAGGCCCTACACAACGTTGTCAATGCACTCACACCTCTCTACTACGTTGGGTGTTGGAGTCTTGGGTCGAGGGCATAGACGGCGTAGACTCCAGGTTGCCCTAGCGGTTTAGGTTTAGGGTGTAGGTTTCCGGGTTTAGGGTTCAGGGATTAGGGTTTAGGGTTTCGAGTCTAGGGTTCAGGCTTCAGGGTTCAGGGTTCAGGGTTTAGGGTTGGTTTAGAGTTTAGGGTTCACTCAAGAAGGCCGCCTTGCATCAGTCACGGATCCTGTCTTGCAACACCCTGTGGCCAAGGTGGGGGAAAGGTATCGCCCTGGGATCCCGACCTCATACAGGCGCTCAGGGGTTACCACATGCTCCCTCTGGTAAGGGAGGACACTGTACACTAAACCCCAAACCCGCAATATTTCCCCAAACCCAAACCCCCAAAACCGCAAAGCCTGAAGCCTTTTAGCTCATGAAGCGTCGCTCTTCCATTGAGGGCTTTGGGGTTGGGGGTTGGCGTCTTTGAGTTGTGGGTTTCAGCGTTTTTTTCTTGTTGAGAGTTCAGGGCTTCGGGTTTAGGACTCAGGGCTTTGGCTTGGAGCTTCGGGTTTAGACGAGCTTACGGTTTTGAGCTTGGAGCTTAGAGCTCAGGGTTTAGAGCTTAGAGCTAACCTAAGGGTACAAGTACCTAATAATCGTAAACTCTCCCTAATAGTGACCTACATAACTACTATGCGAAACCTAAGTACCGGATGATTGCGTCTTTTGGACCCTTAGGGTGAGAGTTTAGGATTTAGTGCTTGGGGGATTATGGGCAGCTAGGGTGCAACAGAAATATTCATGGACTCGAAGGGCCCACCGAAGCCAAGTGCTGTGGGTTGCGGGGCTCCTGGCTTAGGGTTTGGGGTTGTAGGGTTTAGGGCTCCGTCGATGCGGACGACTCATCCTTCTTTATATGTTCTGCTGATCTCTATCCCGAAGCCTCCCTCCCTTCAACCCTACACCCCTGAACCCTCAGACCCTAAACCCTAAACTCCTGAACCCTCAGACGCCAGCCCTCTGTAGGTACTATTTGCAGACGTTAGAATCCGAGGCAGAAGCCTCAAGAGCTTCAGCCGATTTAGTTCGGGTTGAAACTCCCCATAAGAGCACTGAGAGGGTGTAGTTAATAGAAGGGCCGTGCTAATCAGCATAGGGTTCGGCGGGATATTTGTAGTATAGTATAAGTAAAAGATGGAACCCCAAGGAGCAATATTCGTAGTCGTCGTAGTAACAACAGCTGCAAGAGTGACATTTGGCAATTTTGTTGGCCAGTCCAGCACGCAGAGGCGCAGGCTGCAAGACCTCGACCGCGCTTACGTCTTCCCGGTTGCGCCTGGTTGGCTCCTGCCCTGACAGGTGAGGGCATGGCGCGGGTCCAGGGCGGAAGGTGCCCTGGACCTCACAAGCCATGCCCCGCGCAATTAGGGTTTAGGGTTTAGGGTTTAGGGACCCTAAACCCTCAACCCTAAATACCCTAAACCCTAGACCCTAACCCCTACCCCTGGCTTGACTGGAGACCAGAACCCGATCTGCCAAACCATCCCTCACCGAAACCCTACGCCTGAAAACCCTAATATAGGAGCCTTAAGAAGGAGCCCCCAAAATAATACATGCAAGTGTTAAAGGCCCTGTATTAAAACCTTATAGACTCCATAGAGACCCAGAGAGAAGGGTGCCGTATTGTTTAGGGTCCTGAAGAGAACCCTTTATCTACGGAACTATACCCGTATGCCCAAGTTACCCAAGCCCGAAAGTCCCGAACACTATCCCGACTAGAGTCACTGGACCTAAAAACTGTTTAGGGTATAGGGTTTAGGATCTTTCATGCCCTGCCCTGTATAACCCTGCCCTGTATAAAATTGTATAACAGGAGCCTATATACTTACCAATACTATTTCGGTGCTGGTGCAAGACAGATGGGGTTTCGGTCACGTTACGGGTCCCCGGTTGATCATGTTTTGAAACCCCAGGCCTTACAATCTGAAAACCACCCTTTGTTTCTCATCCCCTGCAACCCCCAAGCTGTCATCTGGTAATCTGTGGGTCGGAATAACCTCCAACATTCTTCTTCTGGGTTGCTTCGTCTAGTTATGATTCTACGATCCTCTACCCCAAAACCCTGGCCCCTTTAATCCCAAACCCCCTCAACCCCTAAACCCAAACCCCTAAACCCCAAAACCCTCAAACCCTAAACCCTAAACCCCAAAACCCCTAAACCCTAAACCCTAAACCCCTAAACCCTAAACCCGTAAAGCCGAAGCGCCACGTTCACCAGGCTCTTTTTCGGCCGGCGACGGCTCCGGAGCCACGGCCCAAGGGCACTCCCGAGCCAGGCGCTGCTTGCTTTCCTGCAGCCCACAGTCCCATTTAGTGTTCAGCTTTAAGGGTTTTAGGGTGTAGAGTTCAGGGTTTAGGGTTTAGGGTCCAGGGTTTAGGGTTCAGGGTTTGAGGATTTAGGGCGTGGGGTTTTGGCTGAACCCTGAACCATGCTGATGTTTCTCAGCACGTCAACAAGGAGACCCAGGATTCATGGCACACCCGCAGATATCCACAGATCTGCACTCTGCTACCGCAGGTCACTCAACCAGCCCGGTCTGCGCCCCAGCTTTGCACCGCGAGAAGCTGTGCTCCAGTTCCCTAAGCCCTAAAACCCTAAAGCCTAAAACTATAAACCCTATAGGAAGGGTTTAGGGTTTAATGAGGGTTTGTTGAGAGTTGAGGCTCGGAGTGCGTTCTTTTGGGTCTGGGTGCAATTCTGTGTCTTCAAGGCCCCAGCATCAATCGCACAACTCTACATTACTTGTGGTTTACGGTTCAGGGTTCAGGGTTCGCGGTTTAGGGTTAGGGGTTTAGGTCTTAGGGTTTAGGGCACCCAGCGAATCTTCACGTTCCATGGACTTAATGTAGATGTAGGTGTCTTTAGCAATGGCTCCGCACATAAGCTATACAACAATTCACCCCAAGGCCTCCCGTTTGTATAGCCCCAAAACTCTGAAGCCCTAAAGCCGTAAACCCTAAACCCCTGAAGCCCTAAAGCCGCAAACTCCTAATGCCCCCTAACCCCCAGGTACCTACTATGTAGGGTACTAGAGCCCCTATAGGGGGCCCTATGTAGTAGGTACCTGGGGGGTTAGGGATAACCCTAAACCCCTAAACCCTAAGCCCTAAACCCCTAAACCCTAAACCCTAAACCCTAAACCCACTTGTTTTTTTAACAAAAAACTTAAAAAAAACCCAATACCCACCCATGTCCTTCTGATAACGGCGGAGAGAACCGAGGCCTTGGAGACATCTTCGTCCCGAGCTCGGCCTAAGAGGGGGTCGGAATGTTTAAGACTAGTACCCAGCACCCCCCTTATATAGTCCCTATGTCAAAGAAGAGTACCCCCTTTATAGTATGGTCCCTAAGATGATAGCTTTAGTATTATGTATCCAACAAGTTTATTCTAGTTATGAAGGCCCCTGCAGTGCTGAACGTGACGTTTGTGACGACTCATGTTGGGCGGCGAGGGTTTGTTCGGAGAAGACAGAAGCATCCGGGATTTAAGTTTTAGGTTTCAGGGGTTGAGGGTTTTCGGAGAAGGCCGAAACATCAATCCCTGAATCCCAACAGGAGAGTCTAAACCCGAAACCCCACAAGGATAAACTCTAAACTCGGAATGAACCGAAACATGCATATCCGCAAACCACTAGCTCTTCTGTTCGCCTGCTAGCGCGAGTAGATCGAGTAGAGCCTAACTTGAGGCCAATGCTTCTCTTGATTCCCCTAGACCCGGACCCCAGACCCTAGATACTAAAGCCCTAAACTCCTAAACCCGAAATCTGAAGCCCTAAACCCGAAGGCCCAAACCCTAAACCCAAACCCTTAAACTGCAATGGTTCCTAAGCGCGGCACCCTAAGTCTTCGCTCCCAGAGCTCAAACCTCGAGACTCGAGCCTCAAATCCGACATCAACGCTTTGCACATATTCTAAATCGCATACCCAAACCCCGTAAGTCTTAAAGCCGATAAACCTTATCCCAGACACTGAGCCCTAAACCAGCAGACCCAAAAAGTGGCACCCCCAGAGTCCAACGATGACACATCGCTGCAGGTCTTAGGGGTTTAGGGCTGTTCAGGGTTTAGGGGTGTTTAAGGTTTAG